>JAYKTE010280717.1:0-20896 GCA_036873565.1 Xipholeptos notoides | reverse complement strand
TTGATAAGTTCAACCCCATATAAACATTAACCTTCTCATCACATAAGAAAACAATGAGAACTTCCTTCAATATAAAACTCAGTGGTTCATTAGTTCAAATCAGACTGTGAATTAAAAAAAAACAACTTATTTTTTAGACAAATACATATAAAATCTTAAGATATTATTACAAAAAATAGAACTACAGTGGGGCATCAAAATTGTTTTTTCTCGAAATTTTTCTTGACTATACTTATTGTACAATCAAAAGTTAGGGAATGACGTCATGATGAGTAATTTGCCTAAAGTCCGGTCAGAGTTCCTTAGCGTATTAATATAAAGATTATTATAAAAATAAATTTGTATTTTAAACTTATTTAGATGTGAATCAAATGTAAGAAAAATGTGTATCAGTATTATTGGTATTAGACATTTAAAACATTGAGCCAGAAAGACTTCAACCGCTGCTCTCCGGATAACTTTGCAGTCATTTCTTCCTTACTAACCCTTATATATAAACATCAGAGTTAAGTAATGATAATAACTATTCTTAAAAATACAAACAGAATATTCTAGATGGAACTTAAAATCATAATAATATCTGAGACTGCCAGCTAAAATCTCTTGACCAAAAATGATTATTTACAAAAATGTTAAAATTCAAAATTGATCAAAATAAATACACTTTAATTAGTTTTATTAATCAAGAAAAACTTGATTTGCTGTTTCAAAAAAATAATGCTAAAACTATAATCTAATCTAAATTTATACATAAGTGTCTATGTGTGTTCATTTCCTATGGACTCCGAAACAGCTGGGCCAATATTCTTGAAAATTAACATAGTTGTAGATTATGTGTCTTGGAGTGCTCTAAGATGGGTGTTGTCTTGGAATACTCCCAATAAATATTCAAAATCAATAATTGAAAAAATCAGCTTCTCTAAGAAATGGCCCAATTTAAACAAAATATTATACTGACCCCCAATATACTTTGCCAATTTTGGTCTAGAGACTTGAAATTTAATATATGGGGTATTTAAGCCTGTGGAATAAATTTGATTTGATTTTCAGTTGGAAAAATAGGTAGTATTGAATATTTTCTAGTATTGAATAATTATATTCATTTAGATATTAGGATTCTAAAATATGAATGCCATGAGTCGCAGAATATAAAATACAATACCTATGAAACTGATGTCTGTTCTTAAATAGTTTAAATAGAAAAATGTATTACTAAAAAAACAAATATTGAAATGATCAAAACTGAAACTACTTCCCAATCTTGAGCAATTAACAAGTGTCAAATGATATTTCACATTTAAGTTTATGAATGAAATTTTAATTGAATTTCTATAATCTCAACAATTAAGTGTGTCAAACAAATATAGACATTAAAAAGACATTAAAAACGAATTAATATTAACCAATTATCATGAAACTAATTTCTAATTTTTATGACTTTATTTTCACTTAAAACCTGTGTGAACAGCAAAATAAAACTAATAGAAACTGACCTAGTCATTTGGCTAATTTAGAAAATGGCCAAACAAACAGTATCTTAAATTGATTTTTATTTCAAATAATGATTCAATTGAGTAAGATAATGTTGTAATGGAATGACCCGGCACCCCTCCAAGCAATAATATATATTGCAGGTTTACTCCTCACACATCGGAGAGAGTTTGAGACTGAGAATGAAGACAGACTTTCCTGTACCTTTGTTAAATAAACCTTTGATTTAACCTAAACGAATTGTCTTTAGTATTTTATTATAACAATAAGTTATAACACATAATAAAACTCAGATAGCTATCAAAACTATAAATCTAATCAGAAAGACTCTTCCTCGGGAAAAGCTTAACTTGTGGATGGATTTAACTTTCCCAAGAACTTTTTGGTAGGACTCCAATTTTTTTTTTTTATAGAAGAAAAACAGCAAAGGAGTCCATCTAAAGTAATTCATCTTTAATGACAACAGAATTTATGAAACTTCAAAGTATGATAAAAACTGGTGCAATCATCAACAATTTATTTTCATTTTACTAACTCCACATTATACACATGGAATCAATAAAGCCAAGAGGAGAGAATTCCCCAGAGACTCACATCTTTCCTAAAACTAAAAGGAAGATTAAATATTTTCATCAAGACATTGCCTAACCATCTTTTCAAAACTGTCCCTTAGGAAAGTATAACACCTGTGATAACTTAGCAGAGCCTTTAGCAAAAAATTTAATTTATGACAGAAATACTACAAAAAACTATACAATACTGCAAATCAAAAAATATAGTTTTCTCCTTTTCTTCTCATTCTGTTAGGAATAAAACACTTTAAGTGCTTCTTCAACAATAATCTAAAGCAGCTGGTTCTAATAGTAACAGGGGCCATCTCTCCAGACTATAATATCAAACGTCTGGAACTGCCAACCCACTATACTACACTTTCTATCCCAAGAGCATCAGGTATGATCGGAAACAAAACACTTCAACACATTTGTTATAATACAAGAACCAGCAGCATCAATTTATTTATATAAAACTCTATAAAAACTACAGAGGTTGAAAGGATTTAGGTTTAAGATAATCTATAACTCGAGAGAAAAATTATTACAAAACAGACCATTTAAGTTTTGCCAAAAGTTGATTGTTTGGCTGGCTATAAGTTGGAAATCTATAAATGACAACTAAATTTGTACTTTTTACAAATTTTGAAAACTTGAAAAATAGCACATTTTTTAAAGAATTGTAATCAAATTCAAATTTATCAATAAAACTAGCAGCATAGTCCAGCATTGAAAATTTTAGGTATGGCCAAATATATATATATCTAAATCAAATTATGATATTATGATTAAACGAAATATCTTGCATTAGGTATAACATAGTGCCGCACAGCTGTTTGGATCTTATTTGATTTCATCAGTGACATGCCATGTTGTTACCATTCCAAAACCCACAGGTGATTCTAACCTGCAAACCACGTCACAGAAAACAAATGCTCTAATGACTAACCCACAACATAGTTTTTGCATTCATAATAACAATTTTTACAGATCTACTCGTAATCGCAGCAGTGCTCTTACTTCTAAAAGCTGATTTTTTTTCCATTATCAGTTTTCAATACTTCAGGGATATTCCAAAACACCACCTATCTAAAAACACTCCTAGACACATTGTGTATTTTCAAGAAAATCAGCCCAGCCATTTCAGAATCTATAGGGAATGAACCCACACAGACTCACAAATAAAGTTCCATTTATATATAAGTTTAGACAATCTGATCTTCAGTACTGAAATCAATTGTTTTTACTTAGTATTCACAAATAATCTAGATACAAAAATAGAACAGACAAATATACTCAATGTCCAGTCAATAAGTATTTTACTAACTTGTCAGATGAAGAAAATTTGACTTCTGAGGTGACAAAACAGGATATATGTACATCTGCAACATATAGCTTACAATTCTCAAAAAAGGATAATCTTTCATTTGGCTTATCAATAAAAGGTGGCTGCAGATAACAGCAAAGGAAGACAAGTTAGATAACTAACCAGTAACTGGCTGGTTTGGTTGAAAAAAAGTTACAGTGAAGCACCTAGATAGATAGGGAGCGATCATATGAGTAATTGCAGATAATATCTGAAAAAAGAACGCCTTTAGTAAAGTTTACTCTTGCATGTAATCGAAGTCTGTTGGCCAAAAGTCAAGGTCTAATGGAAATGTTATGCATTAAACTTGATTAAACAACACTTCATGCAATAAAATTAAAGGAGAAGGAGAAGACTAGGTAAATATCTGTAAACCTCAAGAAAAGAGTTATTAGCCTAAAGAAGGAAAAAAAAAAGACCAACATACCAAGAATTCTATATACAGGATTGTAATTACTTCATATATTGTACTGACTAGAATGTCCATTTTTCATAAGTAGTTACTGACACAAAATCAAGAAGAGATTAAAGTTTATGATGATAATACACTGGCATTTATCTATATTATATAGAGTATTGATAAATGTATACTTATATACTAAGCTGAAATCAAACTCAGAACATTACAAATTGAACCTAAACTTTGCGCTTATAATAACTATAAAAATACATATATACTTATGTCAAATGAAATGGATAATACAAACTTTGAATAATCAAATATACATTTTACATTATAAGACAATGTAAACCCACAAAAAATGATGTAACCTAGTTCCAAAGTTTAAAAACTTGAAACACCTAAATGTAATGATTGATTCTGCTTAAGTTATATTAATATTTTTGGTTTGATAAACATATTTCTATGTAATGAAACTTCTTTTGTATTTAGAAATGCAATAGCAAAGTTGTGACTATAATCAAACAAGGTCTTGTTTTCTTCCCTCTCTCTCTCTCTTCTTCATTTTTCATTTATTCTTCCCCTTGTCTCTTATGGTTTGTTTGTCTTTTTGTTTGCGTTTTACAGCATATCGACCTTTTTAGGTCATTTAATGCCAATAAATCATTTTTGATAAACATTTTTTTTGTCCATACATAGTTTTTTAAATAATATAGTATGCACTATTTAATCCATAGCAGAAGGGAATGTAGGGGATTCATACATTTCCCAAGGGTATTATTAGTCCAAAAGTGAAAATAAACGGAATGACTGGGATTCGAGCTCACGCATTATGATTCTGAAGTCTTGCTGTCTATCCACTGTCTCAATTAGACCTTCCGTCTCTTACAGTGATAGCAAATAAATATAAAACTAGTTTTTAGAAAAATTAATAGCTTACAACTTTTAGAATTGATTTCACTTGTTCCTTAATACAACAGTAACTGATTACTAACAATATAAGTCTAGTTGGCTCATGTTATTTCAGATCAGCATATTAATCATGATTTCTCTAGAAAAAAACTAAATCATTTTATTCCTGCAAAAAGTCTTAATTTCAAAAAAATCCTGGGAATGGTAATATTTCACCAATTTTCAGAATAATCATATTCTCAAGACATAAAATGATTCTGGAAGCTTTTGAATGACTGATAATTTAATTTTAGTTTTGATACAATCGTGGTCCTGTTTTTGTCACGATACTGGAGTGGTCAGAGGTTTTGTGATTACCACATAGAATTTTGTCTGCCCCACGCTGTGTTAGAAAGATCTCACCAAAGAAGACTTGAGATTAAAAAGAAGCTTCAGTGGTTGAGGTTGCTAAGAAAAAAGGGTTCAGCAACTCAAAGAAAAAGGGAAAACAGCCGATTGAAAACAATAACAATATTTATTGTTACATATTGGTGTTACATAATGAAAAACCATTAGTTCTTTCTTTGACTGAAAGAGACGTTTCTTTTTGTCTTTTAAAAACATAATTGCTATTCATACCCATTTGAAAACAACATTCAAAGCCTGTTGCTTGCAGAAGTTTTAAAAGACAAAAATAAGAATGGAACCTTCAGTTAAAGGATAATCCCAAGAATTAGTTCTAATAACTCGTTTCAACCACATGCAAAGAAAATTCTCTTTATAAAATACTTATTACTCAAACGAGGATGAATCAAATGATTTCAACTTTCAAGACTATGGAAAAATCATTCTTGCTCATTGATATTAGACATTAAATCTATTCATCTTTGATATTCAAAATACTTTTAATGATCTATTTTTTTATAAAAAAAGTTGTGTTACATATCTCCTTCATAATTCTACTAGTATTCCACTGATCCTATAATGGGCAGCAAGGGTGGAGCAGTGGTAAAAGCTTGGGCTCTGGAATCGTATTATATGAGTTCAAATCCCAGTCAAAACCACTACACTCACTTTCAACTGTTTCGAGTAGATGATTAACTCAGGAAAGTAACTCATCTGTAAGGATAACACTGATTTAAAAAACCTGGCTGGATGAGACCCATCAACCTGGTGACAGTAACTCATCTAGGTGAAGAGCAACACTTATTAAAAAAAGCCCAGAGATATATTACATCACACATAAAGCACATAAAACTGGCCTTGTGTCTAACTTGAATTGGTGCTAGACCAAGTAGATATATCCTCTCATCCCATAATGGGAGGCTAGCCACGCAGCCAGGACAGCATGGGAACGAGAAAATTGATCAAAGGAGAAGTATGCAAAATAACTTTTTAAATCTGACTAAAAAAAAAAAAACACAGGAAGGGAATATCATGAACTTATTTCCTGAAGAGGAAAGCTACATAATAGAAAGAAAATGAAAAATAAACAGAAAAGTAAAAAAAAGATATAAAGAAATACTTTAATAGGAAAAAAAAATTTAATATTTTCCATTTCAATAATTTGACAGCTAAGATACATAAAACATTTTTTCTATTTCATGTTTAAATTAGCAAATAACTTTTTTTTTTAATTTGTTGTATTCAATTTGATTTTAACCAAAGTCTTTTTGATTGTGTGCAATAGGTCCTTCCATATGGATTTGAACCTGACCGGAAACTATGAATTGAATCTCTGGGATTCATTCAGTTTTCCTTTTGATTCAAAAATTGTCACCGCCCTACTAATTACTTGGCAGTTCATATCTTTAGGTGCAATTTGAGGTCATTGGAAAAAATTATTTCAGTTGGGTTTTGATTTACACTGAAAATTGAAGAAAATAAAATCTGGTAATCTTTATTTGCGGACTGTTGTCCTCATCTTGGATTAGATGTTATTACACTACGCTTTGGCCAACTGTCCCTCTGGCCTTATATAAAAATAAAATCTATAGACAAACAAGTGTTCTTGGTAGACAATTACTCTAACCTGAGTCTGGATCACTTGTTAAAGGTGATTTTTCCTTCTTTTTAGCCACTGGGGGGTCATCTTTGGCCGTACAAAGGCCTCCCAACCTGTAATTAAAAAATAACATAATTAGGGAATTAGAATTGATAAAAGCTTGTGCATGTCAAAATAAGATTAAAACAATTTTCGTTATGTAATAAAATGAATTCAATACTGAAATAAAAACAGGAAAAAAAAATCAATATATATGTTATTAATGCTTAATTCTTCTGAAATTTTTTTTAAACTCAATAACATTAAATGAAATACCTGTAAATAAATGAAAACAGAAATAAACATCAGCATTAATTATATATGCTGAAATAAATATATTATAAATATCAAATTTATGTAAGTCTTTTGCATATATATCATTTCATATATAAAAGTAATTCTAAAAAGATGTATGTAATAGTGATGAGAAGATATTTGCATAAAAGATTTGCACAAGTCTGTTTTAATAATTGTTATGTGATATTCATTATTTCATTGTATCATTTTACAATATACAGTATGTTCAAAAAGTCACTATGCATCTTTCATTGTCTAGGTTGTTTTTTTTCAAATAAACAGCCTGTTAATGCAAATTTCAATCAAATTGAACAATGAAATTAAGATATAGTCACTGTTCTTCATAATGAATGGACTATTCAAAACATTGTTAGAACAGTTCTTGTTTTGAAATTATAGATGCACAATAACCTTTTGAACACATAGTATAAGCAAATAGTAATGCATTGAGTAAATAATTCAAAGAATTATGACCAGAATTAATTTATAACCCCAATCTGAATGATGTTTTAAAGAATTAATATAAATGACAGTTACTGTTGCTGTAATTTGATAACAACTATTCCTTAAAGTATTGCTTTTCTTTAATATTTTCATTCATTTCTTTAGATAAAAATCTAATTTTTTATTTCGATTAGTACTAAATATTTGAGATTAATATTTACAGAAAGCTTAAGGGGTAGTCACCTTTCAATAAAAGTCAAATTGCCACCTTTACCCAATTAGTTTTATCTGAACCCACGCTTATTGTTTCAAAAGGACCAGTGTTTTGCTTTGAATAACATCATTCAAAATGTTTTTTTTATTCTTTAATGTTCGATTGATAACAGTTTTTTAGTTTGATGTTTGTTTTTATTTTACGGCATATCAACCTTTTTAGGTCATTAAATGCAGAGAACAATCATTTTTGGTAAACACTATTTTTTTTTTGTTGACACTTAGTTTTTTTGTATAACACAATATTTCCTATTCAACCCATAACTGGAGGGAATGTAGGGGATTCCTACCTTTCCCAAGGGTATTAGTCAGAATATGAATGCAAACGGAATGACTGGGATTCGAACTCATGTAATACGATTCAGAAGTCCAACTGCCTACAAGGCTCTACATTGCGAATAAAACACTCGCATTTGTGAGTGACTTTTTCATGTGGCGACTAAAAATAATAAAACACTTATCTTTATGCGAATGTTAATTTTTTCACACAATATTCCACATACTGATTAAAATTGTTTTCCAACCTTTACTTTTTCTTTCAATTAAACAAGCTAAGTCAAATTAAACAATGAAAGGTTTAATAAATAAAAAAATAGAATGATATACTCTAGTGTTTTAAGAGGGTTGTTTAAAAAGATATTTGAAGAAATTCAACAAATTTTTATAAATAACATTTAATGGGTTTGGCTAGTAAATGAAAATATTCAGTTGTCAAAGATCAACTAAAATCAAAATTGTCTGTAGAGCCCTGGCCTATCCATTGGGTAAAATCGATTTCCCCGGAGTTTTAGTCAAAAGTTCCATCCAAAACTACATATAAGTAAAAAAGCAACTTATTTAAAAAAAAAAAAAAGATACAACACAAGATATTTATTATTAAAAAGAAAGTAAAAAAAAAAAAAAGAAAAGAAAATCTACCAAATAAAAAGGGCATCAGTGAAGAAGAAACTAGATTTAAGAATGCTATAAAAAGGATTCCAACAGATGGCCATTGAAAGGCACACTGCAGACCCCAACAGTGGAGGCAGTAACA
Organism: Xipholeptos notoides; assembly: GCA_036873565.1. Lineage (NCBI taxonomy): Eukaryota > Metazoa > Mollusca > Cephalopoda > Idiosepiidae > Xipholeptos > Xipholeptos notoides. The sequence goes on along the minus strand of JAYKTE010280717.1, from coordinate 12,106 downwards.
CCAACATCAACCCCACAAAACTAACAACTCCCAGATGTCATAGGGTCATGGAAAGTTGCTATGACAACTTTCTGGCAGCCAGTGTAACCAGACACTAAAGCACAAGTGTTGGCTGCTGCTTCCTCTAAGTAAATTTACAAATGATGAGATGGAGACATTTGTACTACTGACTTAGATTTTAATGAGTAAGCACAGACTAAGGGAAGAAATGATTATAGTCACCACTACTACAATTATTAATCACTTTTATTATTTTTGATACACTTATTAAATTAAAAGACAAAACAAAAAATACTTTTTTACTAACAAGCAAGCAGAAGATATTCAGAAACTAAATCGAGCAGATCATAAGATATTTGAAATTCTTAAGCTAAAAGCTGAATTCTTTGTTTGATATTCGTTTCTATAAACATCTTATGATTATCTCATTGTTTCTTATTTGTCAACCAATTAATAAAAGAGAAATGTTTGTTTATGTTTTACGGCATATCACCTTTTTCAGGTCATTTAATGCCGATAACAATTATTTTTGATAATCATTTTTTTTCATCCAAACAGTTTTTTTTAAATAACATAGAATGCACTATTCAATCTATAGTGGAAGGGAATGTAGGAATTCATACCTCTCCCAAAGGTATTAATCCAAATGTGAACATAAACTGAACGATTCGGATTCAAACTCATGTATTACAATTTTGAAGTCCGGCTGCCTATCCACTGCCCCAAGTGGACCTCCCCAAAGAAATGTTTATAATCATTTGTAAAATAAAGTAAATTTATAAAAAATAACAGAAAATATATTATGCATACGAAAAAAAAAGTTAATTTCTCAAATACATTTTGTTTAACATGTTAAAACTTATTCCAATATAAATAATCTATATTTTCCCATTGTAACTTTGATAATCATTATATTTTTGACTGCTTATAATTAAAAACTATAGAAGTTTAGTTTAGAATTATAATTCAGCATCCAAATTCTGTTCTTCTGGATCAGTGAGGAGAGTGAGAAATAAAGTTTTGTCTAACAGTGAATTTAAAAAGAAAATCATTTTAACTGAATGTTTACTCGCTGGAAATAAAGCAAAAAGAAAATATGTTTAATCTAATACAACTACAATATATAGGATTATCTAAGGCTAATTTTCTTCAGATTTTTAAGAAAGTTTCCAGTTTATGATAAAACTTTAAAAAACAAATTAGTTAGAAAATCGTATTTAAAAGGAATAATTAGCAATCAGCTAAAACAGTAGTTTTGCAAATAAAAATAATAAAGTACTAGAAAAATGCTTATTACTATATTGAGCAGGTGTACTTTTATAGGAATAACTTCTTCATTTAAGTACACAAATTCCTTTTAGATTCAATAAAAGGGCAGCGAGGTTGGAGCAGTGGAAAAAGCTAGGTCAGTGGAATCGTATTACACAAGTTCAAATCCCAGTCAAAACCATTGAATTGCAATCACTTTCAGCTGTCTCGGCCAGATGAGGCTCGTTAACTCAGGAGAGTAACTCATCTAGGTGAAGGGCAACATTGGTTACAAAAAGCCAGGGATATAATGAGCACATAAAAATGGACCTGTGCCTAACTTGGGTTGGTGCTCGACCAAATAAATATATCCTTTTAGATTCAAAATATGTTTGAAGCCATATTTTTCATAACATTATTAAACAATGAAATTGCTAATATTTTCTTTAGATTCAATCTTTAAATTTTGAAAAATAAGTTTTCAAATTTCACTTTAAAGTCACCAACAATGGAAAAATAACATAAAGAGGACACTAAGAACTGATCAGTTTTAAAATAGACTTCTAAAAAGAAAAAAAACCCCAACCTGTTGAAAATCGACACATCAAAACTATCTACAATCTCAAGATGAAGAAAAGAAAAATGTTTTTATTGTACTGAAAATCATTCCTAATTAAAGTGAAAAATGAAAATAAAAGTTTCCTCAAAATGTATTGATACGTTGATAGTCGAAAGTAATAAATGATGAATAGAAGATTTAAAAGAAAAAGGAAGAAAAGGAAGAAAGAGGGTTCTATTTTTAAAATTAGTCTTTAGGAAAAGCATTTATAAACAGGAAATGAACAAGACACTCTGCTAGTCATGAGCTTTTCTCACCCACTGGCAATTTTGAATAAATCCTATTGGCTTAGGAAACGGGCTATAAAATGTATTGGTAATGTGGTTTTTTATACATATTTAGAGGTGGAGTGATATTTACATCATTTCAACGAATGTCAGGCGTTCCTAAAAGCAGATTAAATGCAGGTCTTACTAGAACACTATTCAGATTGTTTTATCATGGTAGTTAATTTTCATAGGTACTTCATTTACCAGACAAATTTACCTTAATTAGAAGATTGGCATTTATACAAACAATGACACAAATAATCAACAAAATAACTTCTCTTTTCTATAAAAAAAAATCCTAAGAAAAGAAAGTTCCTAAAACACTACAAATTATTAGATGTCATATTTGAAAATTAATGTATGAAGGTAATTCCAAAATTTTTTAAAACTTTTAACTAAAAAAGCTGAAGAGCAACAAAGACGGGAGTTGTGGTGCTATTAAAATGAGCAACCTTTTGTGCCCCAGAATTAATTTTTCTACATAGTTACTGCCATTCTCAACGCACTTTTGCCAGTGATGAATGAGTGTCTGTGCATGGTCATCCAGAGTGCGCTTTATCATTCACATCTTTTTCACCAATCTGAAATCTATGAACTCATTTCCTGTGCTGACATCAACTGAATCAACTTCATAAACGTTCAACTGGCGCCAGTGAATGTTGATTGGTTCAATTTTTTATGCATGGAGGAATTCAATGATGCATTCCTGCTTCTGATATACATCCATGACTGTGGTTGCTTTCTTAGAGTCTCACACTCCCAACATATGCAACAGAGAAATGAAACTTTCAGGTAATGAATACATAAGTTCAGTCATCATAACAATGCAATTTGCAATCCCTTCTGATCCATTCGGACAAAATAAAAAAATAAAAGGCATTACTTTAAGAATGTCCCTCATATATTTTGATTCTTTTTTAATCCAATTTGTTCTCTAATTTCCTTTATCATTTTGAAAATTTAGTAGTTATTTATCTATTCAGGCTATTGAAAGAAGTTACAGACTATCTAATAGAGAAAAAATAACTGTTGCAATATTGATTACTAGTAATTGTGTGCCATAATATAGGTTAAAGAAATCCTAATAAAAAAAAATGAAGAAACATTTCATTTACATATATTTGCATCCAAAATAGAGTCATATCTATTTATCTGATGAGGCAGATTACAGCCACCCACACTTAAACAGACCAGAGTTCTGATTGCTTAAATTTCGAATCATTCAATTCTTTGGCAACAAAAAGATATTCAACTTTTTTCATGTAGAAGCTATCATTTTAACTAAATATAGTGGGTGGGGCAGAAATAACAGGTGAAATTGCTATTACTTATATTATTAGAAATACATCAGGTACCTTTTTTAGTCTATTTTTTGCAAAGACATGCCATTTTATAATGAATTTTTGCTCGTTTCAAATAAAACTTCAAAATATGGACCAATAAACATAAGATTTTTGTGTATCAGGGCTACGTGAAAAGTAACGAGTCAGTTGTAGAGAATTTTTGTTGGCATTTTAACCTAACTTTATAAAATAACAAACCTTATTTTTAATAAATTGACAAAAAATTATCGAATTTTCAATAAAATCTTATATTTTATGATTTAAAAAAAAAACATGTATTTCTACCTCACCATGTATTATTAATAATGTGCTTTATTTTGTGTTTTCGGTGGTTGAGCCGGCTCAACCTGCAAAGGTCAGATACAAACCACACACACACACCAATAAAGATATTTTCCTAGAATATAAGATAATGTAAGGAAAGAAGCATAAATCATAATCATTAGAAATATCAGAATCACCATCTTATATAGCAGCATCCAGAATAATCATTAAAATATTTTTTCAAATATTAACTAACAGCTCAAATACAATTTTGAATATCTAAATCAGAGGGATTTTAATCTATAAAAAATGTTTTATTATTCAATAATCAAGTTTCAGTGAAAGAAGAGATTTAAGAATTGATTATTTTTCACTTTTATAATCTAATCTGACATATTTCCTATAAAAAGATTTTTTCGTTAGAATTAAAAAACCTTATGAATAAAGAAATAATTATGGATTAATGAGAGGTTTATTTGCAAATAACACAGGATAAAGTGTTTGTCACAATGTCCAAATAGTAATTGTAACAGTGGCCTAAAAATTCAGTTTCAAAAATAACCTTTTCAGACAGAATTAATTACAAAAAAGTGGATGGTAAAGAATGTATTATTTAAAGAATGGCTAGTATGGGAGAGGGGTTAGGGAAAGCACAGCAGATGAAGTTCGTTCAAAAGGAGTCAACAGGTTTAGTTGATGACATTAATGAATTTTTGTGTATTAAGAACTGCCGTATAAATTTGGAAAGACCAGTTCACAAAAGATCAGGAATTTTCAGAAAATAATGATTGCCAAGATACTATTTACATAAATTAAATAAAATCCAGCAAAATTGAAATTAAAAAGAATATATCTACTTTGTCAAGCACAAACCCAAGTTAGGCACAAGGCCAGTTTTACGTGCTCATTATATCCCTGGGCTTTTGTAATCAGTGTGCGCTTCACCTAGATGAGTTACTCTTCCAAGGTAATGAGCCTCATCTGCTCAAGACAGCGAAAAGTGAATGTAATGGTTTTGACTGGGATTTGAACTTGTGTAATACAATTCCAGAGTCCAAGCTTTTACCACTTCTTCACCCCAAATTAAAAAGTTTAAAATCATTCCAGTTTAAAATAGTTCCAGCATTGTGTATAACTAAAAAAACTTTAAAATGTAATTATGGATGAGCTTCCTAGCATCAAACCGTTATTTATTTTTTAGTTAAGATTTTCTATTAAAAAAATAAAAACACATAAGAAACTATTATATAATAAAACTTTTAGGTTAAATTTTTTTCGCATATTGATTTTTTACTAACAACAAAAAATAGCTTTGAAAAAAGTTCAGATATAGAATCTTTTAGAAATAGAAAATGTATTTACATGGAAACAATTGGTGGAGGGGGAATTTTTTAAGAAATAAATTCTTTTATCAAAATAATACTGCAGATTTGGTACTACCATTCAGTAGTTGTATGAATTAGTTGCCAAAGTAGTTTTAACATTAGGAAGGAAGAAAAACGATCAGGCCAGTTGCCTGCAGTGATGCACTTCAGTGAAAGTAGTAAGTTATGCAACATTTTTGTGGTGTATATATATATATATATATATATATATATATAAGCGTAAAGATCGTTTCCAAAGAAAAAATAAATGGGATACTAAAAATAAAACATTTTTCTAAGTTACAAGAAATAAGAAATTATATAAGAAACAGTGTTTTACTTTTTAAAGAAATAATGTTGAAAGCACTTATGCTTAGAATAAGTGATTTTAAGTTCTAAAGTACTAATTGAACTATTTTACTCATCTATAATATTCTTTCTCTCACAACATTTCGACCGAATCACTCTTCGACCTTTCTCAGGTGTCCTAAATAGACTCATATTGTTTTCAGATCTATTAGAATATTATAGATGAGGAAAATAGAAAGAATATTATAGACGAGGAAAATAGTCCAATTAATACTTTTAGAAATTATCATATCTCATCTCAAGGATTTTGAAAAATGATTTTAAGTTATTTCTTATCACAGACATCTTTATATTTGCAAACTCTTTTCAATCTCATATTATAAAAAGATAAATACTTAAAAGATTGTTAAGTATAATTTCACAATAATTTATGAGTGCAACCACAAAAAAGACTTTCTTTGATGAAGCACTAACAAATTGGCAGAAAAAAAAACTAACTATAAAGTATAATTAAGCCTAAGTTTATCTAAAACATTAAATCCATTTGAACATTTCAGAACAAGCCAATTAGACTGCCTTCATATTTCTTGATGAAAAAGACAGCAATTATTCATTAAATGTTTTCCTTAGAAGAGCAAATTATTTGCATTGCATTCTAAACTGTTGAAATACTTTCAGAGTAGTTAATTAATTGTATACTATCATATCAAAGAGAGATTCCCTCCCAATGTACTAAAACTAATGGCTTGCTGCATATATATATATATATATATATATATGATGACCGGGCAGGCGAGAATCTGACAGTGACCGAAGGCCTTTGACTCCATGTCTACGCTTATTTACTACACATGCTCTATCACTGATATCGAACACTTTAACTATAAATATAGGCAACCTTACTCTACAATTATATATATATATATATATATAACACCACCACAGCTGTTGCAAAAAATAAAGAAAAAAATAAATAGACAGAAGAATTATGTTATTTTTAATGAAAGAATGTTGCCTATATATATATATATAGTATTAATACAAATAGATCTTTTAGACTCCTTTAACTTTCATAGAAACGTTATAAGAAAATTTCCACATTTTTAGGCAGTCTTAAATAGTTAAATAGTATGAAAGACAAGTAGAATTTGAAAATGGTAATATAGAGACAATAGGAATGTCGAAAAAAATGACATAAGTTCCCATGTCAAGAAAAGGAAGTTCAATTAAGCTACTTCCATATGTTAATATCAATGACTAGATAGCAAGGTCATTTTCATAGTCCAACTTGGATGGAGTTCAAATTTGCTATAAGTTTTAAAATTTTTGGCTTATGCAAAAAGGGCAACGAAGAGTGTATGTAATCAAGAAAAAGTTAATAAATCTGTAGAAAACATAGAATTATGTCATTTTAACCGGTAGAATGTTAAACAGGACATGGGTTTCAGTTGACTCAAAAAATCCATTTTTCTGTAACTAGTGCATTTCTTTGTAAAAGCAAGTTTTCCCATAAAATATGAATAGATAAACAGATAGTTTATAAATAAACCTAGACAAGCTGTCAACGTAAAATACATTGTGTATGCCAGTAGAACAAAATTGTGAGTACTTGGCTGTAATATTCTTTGTTTCGTAAAAATGACTAATTCTCTTGAAAATACTATTATCCATTGTATCAAATAAAAATTAGAGAACAATTATCAACAAATTTTTTAACACTTTTCCCACTTTAAAATATTATTATTATAACATCTTCAATTGAATTCAGTTCTTTTTTTTATTTTTGTAAATAACCATAGTTTTTCATCACTAGGATATTACATTGTTTATCCCCGGATAGATTTACATTAGCCACCAATAAACTGTAGTTTGGTACGAAGTCTGTTACAGACTAGCATCAAGAATAAGCCAGATTCTATCCATCACCTGCCTATGCACTTCAGACACCGAGAAACAAACCTAGCCCTACTCCACTTAAAAAATCTGCCTTGAGAGAGAGATCCCACAGATGCAGGTGTGGCAGACAGACTATTCAGGCTCAAATTTCTCACTGTGCTAACTAAAGTTGAAATGATGAGCAATAAATATCAAATAAACTGTTCATTACTAAACACTGTAAAAAGATGTAAAATAGTGTGTTTAATGCCTTAAAAGATCATCCTAACCTATTCCGTTTCAACAGGAAATATTCAGAAAAAAATTACTAAGTGTGGCATTAAATTATGTTGAAAAACTTTACATTAATGATTTCTATTTAGACAAAGTTGGTTTGATATATTCATGAGTTATCAAATTCATATACAAGGAAGTGGGTCATATCTGAAATCAAATAGTCAAATTTATAAGAGAAAAATAATGATTCTACTTCATATTTTAACACATTTTTTTTTCAAAGGTTATTGAAAATCTCATAAGCATTGATGGGAAATTAGTCCTTAAAACTAATGATGGAGTCATTATACTTATTAGTATGCTTTTGATCTGTGCTCTTACAATAAAATATAAAGGATAATTATATAAAAATCAAAATGTAGGATAAATATCAATTTTGTTACGAATTAATAAATAACTATTATTTATTCATATTCATAATGTTTAAGTAAAGTTTTGTAAATATCTCTCTTCGTGTGTAATTGAATTTCTATTTAAAAGGCTACTAATTAAAAGCGAATGAAATGATTTAAAATGCTCATTTTATTCAGAATGTAACTAAAATAACTATTTTTAAACCTATATATCAAATACTAGCAGCAGTGAATTTCCAATATGAACAAGGAGACATCATTTCAACAAATGAAAAATCTAAGCTGAGTTAATTTATTATTTTAGCTGTATCTTTTTATATGATTCTTTTAAATCCTCAAATTCTAACTTTTTGATTTCCTATGAGAAATCTTGAGATCCGCATGTGTTTCAAATATCATCTTTTTATGTATGAAAGTCTAGCAGAGACCAAAATATTAAAAAAGCACCAAATGCAAAGAATATCCCATCATTGAACACCTTAATTCATTTTTTTCAAGAAATAAATTGTTTTGTTTCCAATTTAACTCAGGTTTACTTCCTAGTTATACAAAACCAAATTTTCTTTAAAAAAAAAAAAAAATCAGGAAAAATAAAGGACAATAAAAATTTATTTAAACAATTCTTTTCATTTTTTTTCAAAATCAAATATTATACTTAGGAATTAGATTCAAAATTAAAACTTGTGTTTTCCTTTGTTCAGCTGGGAGTTAGAAGTTTAAAAAAAATGATATTCTTATCCTAAATATAAATATTAGATTTAACAATTGAAAATATATTATCATTAATAGTTCATTAGGTAATGAGATCTTACCAATAGAAAATTATAACCAGAATAATACCCAATAGTATACCAGAAAATAATCAGAAATAAGATAAAAATCATAGATGCTGTTTATACGAAACCTAATTCAATCATGTTTTGGGAAGATCAGAATTAAAAGTAATACTCATGTTCTCATTTAATATCTAGACAAGTTCTTCAAAAAAAAAATTCAATGATAGATTTATCAGTCATTACATTCATATGAAAATAAGCCCAAAACACATATCGGCAGCGACTCTCTCTCATGTCCGAATAAGAGGTACATATTGTCTTGACTCCTATCTTTTGATGTGAAAAGAGGGAGAACGGCAACAGAGTTCTAGTTGCTGTTGTTTTGTGAGTTTGTGCAGCTACACATACCTACTTGATCCACATCGCTTTCACTGGAGCTCAAGAGGGATGAGACAGGCAGCCTCCATGATGCAGATGGCATCAGGCTGAATGGCTTTTGATCCACCTTGCCACCAGTCCAACAGGTGCCGCTCTTTTCTACTGAGGCTATTTTGCTCCACCGTGTCTTGTTGGTTTTGGAATCAGTATGGTCTTTCACATAGATGAGCTACTCCCTGGGATTTGAACTCATAATACGGTTTAAGCTTCTACCACATCCTCCACCTTTGCTGCCTTTAATACTCATATAGATGACTAACAATTCCCAATAATCGTACACAATCATCATTAAGAAGACTGATATCCAATTCTAGTTGAATGCTATCATTATTCATACACACAAATACATACAAAAGAGTATTTGCATAATGAAAAGAATAAAGTAAAGAAAAAGAAGCTATGAACTCCTCGGCCACACTGACCCAGAAGCAAAAAGTCCAAGATGATTGGAAGCAATGCCACGCTGCTGTTTGTTCGTTTAGTTTTACAGCATACCAAACTTTTCTTGAGGTCATTTAATGCCGAGAACAATTATCTTTGAGAAATGTTCTTTTTGTCCACCCAATTTTTTGAATATCACAATATGCATTATTTAACCAGTAGCTGAAGGAAATGTGGGGATTCATACCTTTTCCAAGTGTATTAGTCAAAACATGAGCGCAAATGGGATGATTAGGATTCAAACTAGCATATTACGATTCCAAAGTCCGACTGTCTATCTACTGTCTCAGGTGGACCTACTCACAGACTGCAACAGTAAACTAAAACACACACATACACACTCACAAAAATATTACTAAACTCAATAAACTTACATAAAAAAACCCCTAAAACATAAGTTTCAAAATAATGAAAATGAATACTTATTTTTGCAACAAATATTCATGTACCAAAGTGTGTGAACAGAGAACATGTACATATATAGTTTACGAAATGTCAAATTTAGATAAGGAAATATATATACCCATCCTATTTTAACTACTTTGCTATCTTCTTTACAAAGGAAAAAAAATTGCTTTAGATTATCACTTACACAAAACATTTTAATTACACAAGACTTTGGTCCAAGTGATATAGGTTATATCATAACTGCAAATGATGTGGGTCAAAGATCCAACCAGTTATTGACATAAATAAAATAATGTGTAAAAATCCCATCACCCAGTCCAGACTGAGACCCGACATTATCTTGATCTCAGAGGCAACAAGACAACTTGTCATGCTGGAGCTGACGGCTCGAGGAGAGGAGAGGATGGAGGAGGCGCAAGAAAGAAAGGGGGAGAAGTATCAGGAGCTGGTAGAGGATTGTCGGAGGAATAAATGGAGGACCAGGTGTATGCCAGTTGAGGTAGATAGTTGGGGATTTGCCAGTCACTAACTGAGCAAAGCTTATGGCACACTGGGCATAACAGGAGCAGACCGAAGAAGAGCCATAGGCAACAACTTGGGGGCTGCTGATAAAGCCTCCAGATGGCTCTAGTTGAAGAGGGGACAGCTGTTGGGGTAGTAACATGCCACTTGAACACAGGTCGGAGCCTTGCAAATCTCGGGTCACCTGGAGGAAGGTGTCTGTTGAAAGACCCGAAACATCCAGTGATTCTAGGAATCAACACTGATGATGTGTCCAAGTTAGTGTCTCAGTAGATGTATTGTTAACTGTGATGAAATTTGATTTAAAAAACCCTACATGAACTGAACCTGTAACCTTCAATTTGACTTTATTACAAGAATTCTAAATCAGCAATAAAGCAAAATTCAGAATTCTTCTAATGAGGCTTGATAATTGGTAAAATTATTTTTCGGACTGCTATCCTCATCCTTGTCATTGTTATTTTCAAGATAACATAGTTGTACAAATCAAAATTTATTTGCATAATAGCAAATAATAAAATTGAAAATTAGATTTATATTATAATTGTAAAAATATTTGATTAAATTTGATAGAATGCATTTACGAGATTCTTTTTTTCCTTGAGGTTTTTTAAGCTATTTCATAGTTTGCATACTTATTATACAGACAATAGTCTTCATCTTTATATTTGTTAAATATACTTTAATCAACATAAAGATGAAGACTATCAGACGCATAATAAATATAACTATCAAGCCTCATTTCAAGGATTCCGAAAAACAATTTCCAGTTAGTATTTGATAGTTGTTTTATATTTTAAATGTAATATACTTTAACATTTTAATTCAATACAAAACGGTTTGTTTCCTATTTACAATTTTAGATCCTTCAACCTTATTTTTTCTATGAAAGAAAAATTTCAGAATAATATGTTGAGAGGTTAATAAGTAATAAATTAAATATCTTAAATATATTTAAAACTCATTTATGTGCATTTATAGATTTTGAATTTATATTTGAATGAATATATATCACACGTTGCTTAGGTATTATTAATCTAAGCCTTAGATTAATAATACCTTAGATTCTAAGGCAGGGGTCACCAAACTATATCCCTTTAGCCAGATATGGCCCACAATGTCAATTTGTCTGGCTTTCAGTCGAGTGCTAAAAAAACAGTATTAATATACTGCATCTAACACTTATTTATGTTATGTGTTACCCATTTGATCTGCAACAGCAATAAGTTTACGATAAGTCGTTAGGTTTTATCACTCATATTTGCGAAAAAAACATTCAAAGATTCCCACTGTGTGTCAGAAAATCTATGATTGGCTATTTTGACAGTCCATTTTATTGCAAAACCTATTATTTTTCATCGAAGTCACTAATAAAAAATGTTGTCTTTTTTAGAATCATGACACACGTCTTCAAATGGAATTGCTTGGAACGTAAAGTGTTATTTACGGGTAAGCTTTTTTTGGTACCAATAAAAAATCTTCATAACATTCTCCTTCTTAGAAAGCGAGTTTGGAGCAGTGGGAAAAGCTTGGTCTATGGATACGTAGTACACGAGTTCAAATCCAAGTGAAAACCATTG
>JAYKTE010280606.1:0-11556 GCA_036873565.1 Xipholeptos notoides | reverse complement strand
AAGAAAAATAATTGAAAAAGAAAAAGAAAAAACAAAAAATAAAGAAAAAGGAAAGAAAAATAATTGAAAAAGAAAAACAAAAAACAAAAAATAAAGAAAAAGGAAAGAAAAATAATTGAAAGAAAAAAAGTAAAGAAAAATAATTGAAAAAGAAACAGAAAAAAGAAAGAAAAAGGAAAGAAAAATAATTGAAAAAGAAAAAGAAAAAACAAAAAATAAAGAAAAAGGAAAGAAAAATAATTGAAAAAGAAAAAGAAAAAACAAAAATAAAGAAAAAGGAAAGAAAATAAAGGAAAAAGAAAAAAATGGTTCTAAGAAAAAGATAAAGATAAAAAAGAAGAAATATGCAAAAGTAGGAATTTCCTTCTTCAAGAGGAACGACAGGATAAAAGAAGCGAAAACTCTTTTAAAAAGAAGGAGAACCATTCTAGCTGATGTGTCACTGGAACTTGTTAAATTCTCAAGACTCTGGGAATGGTATTTTGCTAAAATCAATAAGCTTTGTCTTTCAAAATAAAATAAAATGAAAAATCTTAACAAACAAATTTCACTCTCATTTTATCATCAACTGACAACCAAATTAGAATCTTGTGACTCGACAATCAGGATGAACTTTAAGCTGGGATTCAACTCTTGTTCAACTTCCAAAATTGAAAAAAATAAAGCCTAATCCTATCTGTGGCAGTCCACTTGGGACAGGGGATAGGCACTCAGACTTTGGAATCATAAGACACAAGTTCAAATCAAGGAGAAGTCAACTTGGGACAGAGGATAAGCAGTTAGATTTTGGGCTCATAATACAAGAGTTCAAATCCCAAGGGAAGTCCACTTAGGACAGTGGATAGGCAGTCGCACTTTGGAATCATAATACTCAATTTCAAATCCTGGGGGGCTAACGAGATGTTTTTTCAAAAATCAGAGAATGTCACTTTCTAACCTGACAGAAGTTACAACTTCATGCAAAATTTCAGAAAAATTGAACGATGGTTGCAGAGAAAAACGCGAACGAACGAACATGCCTCAAAACATAAGTCCCCCTCAATAAATATCAGGGGGACCAAAAAGTATATTCTATTAAATCTTTTATTGTTAAAATAATTTGACTTTCTTTACTTCGTTTTTTTTTAAATTTTTTTTTTAATTCACTAATGGAAAACTTGTCGGTGAAAAAAGACACTCGCCAAAAAAACAAGTGTTTTTTAATTTTTAGTCGCCAAATGGAAAATTCACTCGCAATGGCGAGTGATTTACTCGCAATGTAGAGCCCTGATATGGGAACCAATAATAAGGAAATCTAGGTTGGAATAATAGTTAATAATTATAAGTAAAAATAGACAATATTATAATATTATAGGACATATCAAAAAGAGATTAAATAGAATTACATTAAATATTTACAAATAGAATAATACAAGAAAAACATAAACCCATTAAAAACACCTGGAAAACTTACTAGAAATAGAATGATACAATAAGAACATAAACACATTAAAACACATGAAAAACTTACTAAAAAAAGATGCTTAACCACAAGAACAAATCATCCGTTAAAAAAAACTACGCTAAATTTCAGGAAAAAAAATCGAAAAACAATACGAGTGAGCAATTTAGGTCATCTGAGGAAGACGGAAGGGTAATTTGGTTGAAACGTAGTGAGGCAGAGAATAATAAGGATGAGGATAATAGTCCAAATAATGCTTGTAAAATTTATTGTTTCAAGGATTCCAAAAAATAAGAAAATATTATATATAATAATAACAATTAAAAAAAAACCCCTGAAGATTTGTCTTGAAATGGTATGTTCTTAATGCTTGTGTGGCTTACTCCATTATTGTATTGATGTTTGTAAACATTTTTAAAATGGGCTTTACCTTAAGGTGTTGGTTCATATAAGTTTAGCAAGTGAACTATGATGGCAAAAAGATAGCAACATGAAATATTTGGCTATTTTCAATAAATATCATTATTCATTGGAATTGCAAGTTTTCCTATCTTGTTTTGTTTATCAGCAGATGCCATGTAATATAAGAGAGTGTAACACAATGAAATCATTATCTCATCATCAACGTTTTATAGCAAAACACTAAGGTTAAACTTGTAGTCACATTTCATAGAGTTAAAATCGAATGAAGTAAAATATGAAATGAAAAATTAAATTAAATTTTTTCAAAATTCGAAGTAATGAAAAATTTCATAACTATAATATTTCATAATTTTATTTAATTTTTCTTCAATATGAATAAATCAGAGTTCCTGTCCTTTTTTCCTTGCAATTACACTGATGCCATGGAGCTCATTATTGTACAACTTTAATATTGATAAAGAAGTTAGTAATGACACGTATAAATTAATATGAAAGTCAGTAGTGGTAATAATGTAAACCTTGAATACAGCAGGGTTTTTGGCCTTGGTCTGACAAATTAAAATTACTTTATATTCAAGTGATTATGTACCAGAAAATATATAATTTTTTTTTCTTTTTAATATAATATCCTTGTTAAAATTTTCTGCTCTGTTCCACATAAAATTACAAGTGAATTTATAAAATATTTATTAAACTAGCTGCTCTGACATTGCAACGCCGGGTCAGAGCAGTGCTCTTCTAGCTTTTCTTGCAAAATCTAGTTCACTCACTACATGGTTAATATTTAAAACTGGGTTTCATTGTATTAATAGTTATAGAGATAGAATCAGTAAAGATGGTCTACATGTAAAATTTTACCAAAATTTGTTTAATAAAATCAAATAAGAGACGCTACTGCAGTCGAAGACATTAAAAGGTAGAGAGAGAGAAGAGATAAAGAAAAATAGAGATAAAAGAAACGGCAATGATAAAAACAATTGTCATCTCTGCAAATAACTTATATATGAAAATAACTTTTTCGAAATTCATTAAAAAAAAAAGAATCAGGAGAGAAATCCAGTAGACATTAAGTCAGTGCCCAATTTCCAATGAAAATATCATGTAAAAAAATTTTTTTAGACAAACATTATTTTTCTCTAATTTGTACAAAACATTATTTTTCTCTAATTTGTACAAAAATGTGATCATAAAGTAGAGGATCAGTTTACTATATTAATACAACAGAAAACTGAACCCCCACTTAATGTCCAGATCTAAATTTCATTCACAATTTGAGGTATTTGTAAAAATAATGATGCCATATTATTTGAAACTATACAAATTTTCTACATGTAAAATTTCAGATAAATACACACAATAGAAAAATAAACTGAAGGCCTGTCCAGTTTACCACATAAAACCATTATAATAATAAATAAATAAATAATAAATCTCAGAAATTGATTGAGATGTATTGGAATAATTAGGGGTAGCGTTTGATTTTACTGGGAAAACTTATTGCTGATCAAGTGAAAAATAGGGTATTTTTTGGCAAAATGAGTCCTGACTTAATGTCCACGTGCCATATCGGCTTAAAATTGACATTTTCAACAAATTTTTTTTGATAATCAATGCAGACTACGTCGAACATCTGTGTGTGAAATTTCAACCAAATTGGTCGAACATAACCCGCAGATGTAAAATATGGGGTAAAAAGAGACGCTAAAAAAGGGGGTTCACAATGCTGATTTTTTCAGTGCTGACATCATGCGAAAAAGAGTTGCATCAAAAAAGTAAATCTGAAGTTTGGTTGAATTTTGTTAAAAACGAAGCGGATGTGCAAAGAATGAGAAACACCCGGAAAATGCCGGATTAAAGGCAAAACTGCGAGTTTCATAGCACGGAACACGGTCAACCCTAACCAAAATGGCCTGGTGGGTCCAGAATTGACTGTGCACTTGTAGTCTTGGAGTCTATAAAAGCCTGTGAAAAACCCCTAGAGATGCTATTCATCGAGACCATTTTATTAATAAGTAGGGATGACTATTTATAAACAATGGAATTTCTTTTTTTTTTAATATAAAATTTATATTAACAGTTTTAGTATTGATGTACAAACACAAAGATTCCATATTATTTGTTTGCTATCTATGATGGAAAAAAATGTTAACATTGACTCTGAAAGTAAAATACTTAAGTTCTAATTTCAGTTGGTCTATTTATTTTGTTCGTTTTTATATGGAAGGTTTGAACTTTGGAATCATAATATAGGAGTTCAAATCCTACTTGATTCATTACATTCACTTTTGTATTAATCAACTTGAAAAGGAACTCTGTAATTTTGCTGTCAGAGTTAGAACTTTGACATGTTATATGTGAATTGAAATCGGACCATTGCATTAACTTTTAGGCTAATATTCTTTGGAAATATAGGATTCTCATCACCCCCAAGGTAAAACTATTTATCTTTGATTGAAAAAACATTTTTTTGCATTAAATAATGATACAGTCATTAGATAGAATAAACCAGTCAAACCTAGCCTTGATTAAATAAATATTTGATCATAATTATGTCTTGTTGAACGAACACCAATCTATCAATTTTGTAGAAGTTTTAGTCATTAACAAAACAAAAACTGGATTTATGACATTTGATATATAATTTAACCGAGTATAGGAAAAAGGGGCAATGGGAAAATAGGCAATGTAGGACAAAAGGGCCATTTTTTGATAATGATAAAAATTGATTTTAAGACTGTTTTGGAGGGTCTTTAAGGGTGTAAGACCCTGTTATCATCCCACCCTCAATATTGTTGGGGTCTATGGTGGGGGATAAGAGCCCTTATGACCAAAATCATTAAAAAAATTGGTTTTTAATTAAGGGATGTTAACATCCAAACTTCAATATTTTTATCTATTTTTTTTTTGTGGGTCAGACCTCCTTAAGTATTTTTAAAGTAAAGAAAATATATTTATTGTTGTTTGGTTTGTATAGTGTTGTGCTGTTACATTTTCAAACAAATAGTTGTATTAATTTATTTTACTTCAAGTGCTTCTTGCTTTCAGTTTGGCTAACTGAAACTTTTTAACACTAAAAATACGATAAAAAATAGTTGACATTTTTTTTTTCAAATTTATTTTCTTTTTAAATCCTCAATTATTTTAAAGTGAGTAAGTGTGATAAATAAATAGATAAAAGAACAGAGTCTGTATGATTATTCGAAACAAATCTCAAATATTCCAAATCTTATCCCTTGTACAGTTTTGTTTCATTTTATTTTTAGCATTTAATAAGAGTTTGGGTTTTTACATCTGGATAAATCCCACTGAAAGAACAATGATATTCAAACATTGGCAGGGTTAAGGCTTTAATAACTAGGGATGTGACAATATTCTTTTATTAAAGAATGAATATTCTTGTCGTAACTTGACTCTTTTGTGACTTTACCATTTCTTTAAATTCAGTAGTTATTGGTAGGGGACTACAAATAACTACAGAATAAAAAGAAATGATAAAATCAAAAAAGAGTCAAGTTATGACAAGAATATTGTCACAGCGATGAATATTGATCAGTTGAATTTTTTCCACATGGAGGAATTCAATGATGCTTCTCTGCTTCTGACACGTCCATGACAGTAGTTGCTTTCTCATACTGTCAATATCTGCAACAGGAAGATGAAACTTTCAGGTCATGAATGCATAAGTTCAGTCATCATAACAATGCAATTTGCAATCCTCTTTGATCCATTTGAGGGGATATAAAAAAAAAGGTGGCATTACTTTTTGACTGACCTTTGTAATTAACATTTTGAAACCACACAACTTTACAATATTTAATGTGTCATCAAGGCTTACAGGTTTGTGTATAATTGTTGTTGTTATGGAATTTTAGCAAGGGCCAGCCTATCACTTTTTGTTGATAAATAAATGCCCTTTTATATATTATATTGGGGCTTTAACTCAACCCTAGGAAGTGTTGTTGCAATGGGACTTGTTCAAACCACAAGATCTTTTTTTGTTGTTCAAACATTCTGGAAGTAAAGTCCTTATATCTTTTACTGATAAGTGATTAAATAGATATTTGTTTAAACTGGAAAAAAACATTGTTTGAGTATTTTTAGTAAAAGTTGAAATTAAAGAAATAATATATTCATTTAAATATAAAAAAAAAAAGCTGAATGAATCCTCAAACCGTTTCTTGTATGTATGTATGTATGTATGTATGTGCATATGCATGTATGTTTGTCTCTCCTCTCCTTCCACTCTTCTCTTATTCTATAAAATAAGATTTATAACTCAGTTTCTATTTCAGCTTTTAAAAAGTACTTTTGGTTGCTAGGAGATTTATTATTACTAGCAGAACCTGTGGAAATTCCACGATAGTTGAAAACTTTAACCCTCACATTAGTAAGAACCACCTCATCACATAAGCAAACAATTAGAATGAGGCTGTTCTTCAATAGAAAGATATTTTAATTTAATCAAAGTGACTTGTAAATCAGTAAGTAATAATTATGTCACTATATTTTCTTAATAATCTAATAATTTGGCATGTAAGTAATAAGATTTAATTAGAAACATGTCAAAGTTTTAGATTTTTTTCATAGTGGTAAGAAAATTGGGGTCAATTTGCAATGAGATTTAATGATGGAGTGAATCAATAAGTAGTGTGATTGGTAGGATTTGGTTAAAGATGAAAAAAAAAGAGTAGGAATTATTTGGCAGATTATATGATAACACTTGCTGAAATATATTTCATAAAATAAGTATTCTAAACTGAATGTCTGAATTTGTTAAAGGAGTTTTCATTATTATCATTATTCAAAATATTCAAACTTCTAATCACAATTTTATTATCTTTGCAATAGATATTAATTGTTGGAATTTATTAGATGTGTTTTGATTATTATCATTATTCAAATTATTCTGACTTTTCTCTCATTTTTATAATAATCTTTAGAATGAATATTGCTTGTGTGATTTGCAGTATTTGTATTCCGTAGGATATAGGGGCAGTATTCAGGATTGACATCACTCTTACAAATAGTGAGGTTATTTCTGAATACTGCAAAGAGTCTTTGTGCAAAGATCTGGTACATTGACTTTTAAAATGTATTGCCTCTCAACACAATCAATAATGATTGGGGGAATGAAAAAGAATCTTCTTTTATTTTGAATAAAAACAATTCAATCAAACTTATAAATTGTAGGAGTGAATATTGCTTAATTATTTCATGTTTTCATAGATTGCAATTGTACCTTATCTAATAATTTTCCTAAATTTCTGGAAAAAGTAAAGATTTTCATATCTATGAAAAATGATTATTTCTTTTTATCTTAGTGAAAAAGAATTCAATGAAGATTTTCAAATGGAAGATAAATATTTTCTTAATGAAAAGGTTCACATGAAACAAAGTTTCATTTAATTATGAGCTATAATTCATTACAAAAGGCACGTAAAACCAGTTTTAAGAATAAAAAAACTAAAAAAGTTTTTTGTATTCATTGAAAATAATATTTTTACAAAGCTCCCATAAAACTGCTTGCATAGAAAGATCAAAATGAAGCAAAGTTTTTATTCAAATGCAAGTCTGAATATATCTAATGAATTTGCTAACTTTTTTTTTATCCGGAAGGCATTGTCAATCAACACCGATTGCACTTTAATCGAAGTTAAACAAAAAAAGTTACAGATCAAAATTGTTGTATAAACAATTCTTTAAAAAATAATGCAAATAATTTATTAAATTATTTAAAATTTACACAATTCAACAATTTGGCTTTTTTTCTAAGTCTTAATCAACTTAACGAGTTAAATTATTGACATAACACATTAGACAACAACAAAAAAAACTTTTAAAAATAAATCCACCCAAAATATTTGACTTCTGTTCAAAATTTGCCAGTAAGTTATTAAATAATAGATAGTTTCAACTAAATAAATTTCTTAAATAAAATAAAATTTGTTTAAAATATATTTTAATTAATTAAGATTTACAAAAAATGTCTCTATGTGTAAAATAAAGCTTCTACTTGGTCCTGCTTCCCCATAAGAAAAAGAAAATGATCATTGTCAGCATTAAATGACTGAGAAGATTGATATGCTGTAAAGCGAATCAATCAATAAGATGAGGCTATAAAGTGAAAATTCAACACGGATTGACCTCAATGATTTTGTGTGAATGACAGTCTGTGCCTTCTTGAGCACATTAATATTAGCCTTGTGCAAAATGTTTAAACCTGGCTGAGTCTCTACAAGTAGAAATACTTTTGTGTTTAATTTCATTCCCTTTAATTGTGGAATGGATCTGATTATGAAGAAAGCATACACACATGCGCAAACAAATTAATTGTATGAATAAATTAATTCTCGAAAACAAGTATATGATAAAACATTGAGACATTGTTATCGAATATCTATTGTCTTCTGGTAACATGTTGTCAAACCACTCCTAAAAAGAATTCACTGTTGTGTTAAATTTCAGTTTTCATTCGAGTTGCTCAATAGAAATGTTATGGCATAAATTTTTCAACCTCAATCAAAAAAATCAAATTTGTTGAAATAATCAATGCCATTCTTCTTTACTTTGGAGATAACACTAAATTCCATTCATTAGAATATGGTAAGACTTTTTTTTCTGATTCCTACTAAGATTTTTGTTTTGTTTTTGTTTGTTTTTTTCTTTTGGAATATAGATAAAAAAAGAAAAAAAGGAGAAAATAGTACAATGTTTTATTCTTTAATTTTGATATGAAGAAGAAAAAACCTTCAATAACGCTAATTTTTTACAATTTGTTTGAATAAAGAATTTTGTATCTTTTTAAGTGGATCAAACTGTTAAAATGGAGATTTTCAGTTACTTTATGAATATTATTTTAAAAGAAATATTTTCCTTACTTTTAAAATTTACCCCTGATTTTTAATGTGTTGTATGAAAAAATCTTGTCATGGAATATGTTGTTGCCTATTGGAATATTTTATATTTAAATTTTCTTATTTAAATCATCGCTTTCAAAATAGGCGGTCCTGGTCTCCTGTAGAAACAGTGCTCTGGTAATGGGTGGAAGGAAGTGACAAAAAAGCGAGCAGTTAGGTGGACAACAGTTTAACATTTAAACAATAAATAGCTTCTTATTTTTTTAATATTTAAAAAATCTAACTTACTACCTTACTGTACTAAAACCATGAATTCAAATCTGTTAGCCTGGCTAATTAGAAGAGGGTAAACTATATATATTACTTATAATCTATCTCCATGTCTTAGACTTTTCTTTAAGATATTGGATTGTTTGTCTTTTTTAATCCCAAACTGTAATTTAATTTATTGAACTAATAGTTATTTTTTATGTATTTTGTGTTAAATATTGATATTTTTACCTCGGAGAAAAAACTTGCATGTGTATATGGGCCTAGGAGGAGCTAGAAATCTATCTGGATCTTAAGGTGACAGCCTCCCAAAATTAGGAAAACAGATATAAATAAACAAATAGATAAATATAAAATATAGCGTTTTAATCCAAACATGAAAAAAACTTTGAAAAAAAAAAATCTGTTTTACTTAGTCCATGTTCTATTAAATTGCATTATTAGTAAAGATTCAAAATTATAATGGCGCAAAATAAAAACAAAAATAAAAAAACTCAGTTTGTTGAATATTTGCTATTTTTTCCTTCTTTTTATACAATATAAACTAAGTATGAAGGTTGTAAAAATTGTAAAGTCTTAATAAATTAGTACATCCATAAAAAAATTAAAAATTATCAACATGTCATCATGGTTGCATACAATATATTCTTAAATATTAGCAACCAGTAAGCAGCATGAATTATTTTTGCAGCTTTAGTCAGTTTGTGATTTAATAGTAAAAAATGATTGGTAGTAAAAACTAAATGAAACAAATATATTTAAACTTTTAAATGCAATATACAATTAGCATTGTTTAAAATATTAGTTTAGTCAACATCCTACTCCCTCTCACCAAAAAGATGTAAACTTTACTGTGATCTTCACTCTACTGTTTTAAGATTTAAAAAAAATGTCTTTATTTAACCTTATGTGCTATAAAGGTTATATGTCAAACAATTATAAGTATTTGAGATTGGACTTGCATTCTTATAAAGAATGTCACTTAGAGCTAATATAAACCTATGTATAGAACCACCAAACCATATGTCAGATAACTAAGAATACTTAATGTAGTGGCATAAAACCAAATTTACATATTGGATGACATCATGAATTACTAGTTCTATTTTTGTAAAGATTTTGTAGCTAATTAGAACAAGATTTGACCTTTTGTATTTTTGTCTTTTTAATTGTATCATTAAAACATCCTTTACAAGCAAAGATATTTTTGTTTTTCATAGAAATATCAATCAAGCATCCAAAATAAAAATTATTTTAAGTTTTTGAATTATTAATAATAAATTATTATTTTATGTTAATGAATTAATTAACAATATATGTATATTTTGTTGCATTGTAAATTAATGTTATGAAAATGTTTAATATACAGAAATAACAATAATAAAGATGAGAACAATAAACCACAAATTCAATTTGATACACAGAATAAACCTGGTCTCCTCTGTTTAAATTTTTTTGTTTATTTTACTTTTAAAATTCATGCAAGATTTTGTTGTTTTGTTTTGTTTTTTCTTTGTAAAAGGTGTCTTTTTATTTTTGGCAATGGAATATAATGACTTGGATTGTAAAATAAAACTTTTTGTTTAAAAGAAAGGTTTTACTATATTATTTTATGATGTCTAAGTTTAATTTCATGATTGTTCTTGCAACTTACTTTTTATCAGCTATAATGAGAGACAGAGAGAGGGATAGATAGATAGATAGAGAGAGAGAGAGAGAGAGAGAGAGAGAGAGAGAGAGAGAGTGAGTGAGTGTGTGGGAGAGATATATAGAGAGAAATTGAATGAAATAGTGTTGTGGCTTCCTGCCAAGTTTTATTAGCAAAGCCTTTAGTAAGGCAGTTAAATATTTAAAACTTATTCTCAGTCAGTTTTTCTTGAGTGCCAAGTGGTTATCTCGTCTGTTATTCAAATTCTTCTGCCCTATTCTTTATGCAGGAAAACATTGTGGAAAGTAAACACCATAAGTTGGTAAGGAGTCTAAGAAGAGGACCAACTGACCGTGACATGAAGCCAGATGCAAAGACTAGGGATGAGTTGAATGTAAGTACTTTTGTTTATTAATTCTTTTAATTACCATAGATTTTCTATAAATAAGCAAGTGCACATCACATGTGCATTTGCAAATACATATGTGCAAAACATTTTTTAACTCTGGTTGATTTTTGTTTGGACTAGAATTTAAGTGATATATAATATTATATAATTAATAGATACTAATTAACTTATAATAGATAATATATAACTCTTGTGTTTGATTTTATGACAATTCTGTATTCATGGAGTATGAAAGTTTAAAATGTATTATCTTCATTTATAAATTACCTAAAAGACTAACAGAACTTTTGGATCTTAAACACGCGTACGTACACACACACACATGAAAAATCTTTGGCTGAGTGAGATAAAGGAATATTTGATATTGAAAAAAGGATTACATAGATTACTGTTACAATATATATATATATATATATATATATATATAGTCGTTGTGATGATCCACGTATACTCCTGTGTTTAATGTAAGATGTATGATCTCTGGCCGAGTGAGATTGAATAAAAGGGG
>JAYKTE010280384.1:0-11558 GCA_036873565.1 Xipholeptos notoides | reverse complement strand
GATACTTGGCCGAAACGTTGTGTAATAACACCTAATTCAAGATGAGGACAACAGTCCGCTAATAAAGAATTTCCTAATGTTACTTAGTTTTGAATTCTGACACTGGCCATAATTAACTAAAGTATCTAGCAAACCGTGGATTTTACTGGAGTGAGTAACAATTCTTCGCGTGATGCTTCAGCATAAGCCATTCCATACCAATCAGTCTCTATGGTGCCACCTCTTCTCACACTGACGCACCCAGTCCTCACACCCATCAGCAGAGTCCAACGCTAGATGGTGTTCCCTAAAAGAGGAGTAACATTAAATCCCTGGCACTCTTTGGAATCCCTTATCATTCTTATAATTGAGATAATCATAATCTATTTTAAATCTATTCTAAACATGGAGGGCCGATGTATCGGCCCTAGCGATCTAGAGCAAAAGACGACACAGCCTATATTTTGTTCTTTTATGGTTCTGTAATAAAAATGGTTGTGATTGGCTAGTTGATAATTTTGCTAATTTAGGGTCCAAAGGTTTAAAACTATTTTAGCTTAAACTTTTACTTTTATGTTCATATCATCATTATCACTTTAAGCTGTTTTTATTTTTATATTGATGATTATCTGTTTTATTGTGTTTTATGCTTTTTTATAATTTTGAATTCTTGCTAAATATTTAAATTCTCTTATAGGCCATTTATTTATCCCAGCCTTTCAATTATTCTAAAGCGTTGCTTTTGTTTTAACTGTATCTGCACTTTTAAATCTATGTATGAAGAACGTCTTTTAAAAGTCGAAGGTGGATTTCAGTTCTGAATTTTTTTAATGTAAACAAAATCTAAAAGAAATCTGAAAGTCCTTTCAGTTCAAAAGATGTAAGTATTAGACAAGGCTGCAATGTTGGTTGAAATAAATTCATTACTGTCTCTTGGAGTCTTATATGTATATATAAATCAAATTTGTTCTGACCGACAAATGCAGTGTTTTAATTTGTAATTTTTTAAAAGTTAAAAACAAATTGTCCATTTATTCCCAAATAGCGAAACTTGGTTTTAAAATTACTCCAAATTAAATTGGTTAAATACTAAAAACAATCTTGAGTTTCGGTGAAAATAGGCAATCAAATAGTCAATGGCAATTTACACCATTAACCCTTGGACCCTGACGTAGAAAGTGATAACTAGTGAAAGAGATACGTAATTAGAAAATTACAAATAAGCCAATCTATTAGAGGACCACGAAACAATAACTTTGAAACGAAGAGATTAATCAACAGAAATTATAGACTTAGCGTGTCTTCAATTTTTAATGAATCTTTCGTTAAAAATGATTAAATATTAATAGCTTTTTTTTATAATAAATATTGTATGTTCTATTTTCAGATGGCTACAAATAAACTGTATTGGGAGAGATACCGAAAAGTGTCGATAATTTTATCGTGGATAGCCCACAAGAATCTTCGGGCGGTCAAGTATTTCCTTGAACCACTTCCTTTGCATGAACGGTGCAGTATTGTATCTCCATCAAACAGCAATCAAACGTCTCTTCTCCACTACGCAGTTTATAAGGGATCACTGAATATCGTACAATATCTCATCATTGATTGCGGGGCAAATGTTAACACAGTTTATAGGGGTGCTATTGTTAGCACTACGCCCCTATTCATTGCTATATGTACGGGAAACTTACAAATGGTTCGACTCTTGGTGAAACTAGGAGCTGATCTGGTTTGGAAGAACCTCTCCATGGAGAATGCCCTTGTATACACATGCAAATACCAACAGATACGTATGGCGATATTTCTTATGAAATCTGGCGGCAAAATTGAATCTGATCGAAATATATATTTGTGTGCAGAAAACGTGAGGTACTGTATAGTTTCCATAATGTTAGGAACCAGCCCAAACGCTACAGACTCGAAACGTGATTCAATATTCATACTAGCGTCTGAGAAAGGAAATCTACGAACCATGAACCTCTTACGACAGTTTAATATTGATATATATTACAGGAATCAAATGTGCCACAATGCTTTGAGCGCAGCAATCTGGAGGAAACAAGGGGAATCTTACCGATATCATATTTTAAATAGCATCTACAATGATATCGACATTGCGTTAGCCTTTGAACTTTGCGGTGCTAGAATGATTTTGTTTCAGAGTCGGTACGACGAAGCCATAGATAAGTGGAATTATGCGGTGTACAAACGAATGTCTGTTGACGGTGGGCAAGAGGAAAAGCTTGAATATTATCGAGACAACGGTATAAAGCATGTGAAAGAATTTCAAACCAGAGAAGACTTGCAAAAACTACGAGGAAACCTCGCAGCATGTATTGAACAAGCTCATCTTGTGTACACGCGGATTCGAAATCCACCTGGGTGAGACCTGAATACCATCCTGGCCTTTCTCTTTACCCCCCTAAACTTCGTATATATGTATGTATGTTTTGAATTTGTCTGGATGAACACCGTTAATGACAATACTGATATATTGAAAAAGAGAGGAAATATCAAAGTTGCTCAAGGAACGAGCTTATTGGTATTCATAAATTATTAAAAAAACATATTTGCATTAATTAATTTTGGGGGACAAAAAACAATACAGGCATCGTTATATTAGACTGACACTAACATTTCGGTTAAAACTATCAGGGCGTACAGATGCTAATCCGCATTCAACATCTTGTAAGATGGTCTGTAGATTTTAATATATTAAGGCTTCTAAATAAATTCAGAAGGAACAACATATCAAAAATCTATTGGTAAATTTATGCAAAAAAATAATATTGATTAAAATCTATACACTCAGGTGATTATTTCAATGAACCGAAGTGTTAGGGCGTCGTTCTAATTGAATCTGGTCCGTGTTTAGTTGGTTTTTCAAATATTAATTTTTGTTACACATTTTCAGAATTCATTTTCCATTTTCTTTATGTGAGAGGGCATACTCTTAAAGGGAAATGGAAAAAAAGTCCGATTTATAGTTTTGACAAGAATTTGTAATTTAAAAAAAATACATAACTTTATGAACAAGATGATATTAAAAGATTAAGTGGTATGGTAATTACTGTAAACTTTTAAAAGATTTTAATAAAAAAAACTGTTAACCCCCCTTTTTTTTCTATTGTTTTTTTTTTATCCGTCTCTGCCAATTAAAAAAAAAAATGAAAAAGACAGCATTTTGTTTATCCACCGAGGCCATTATTTAAAAGAAATATGAATTAAGCGTTTTCAAAGTATTTAAGAAATATAACAGCAAATTAACGCCACAGTACTCGCCACGGGTTAATAATTGCTAGTAAAATGTTTCTCATAGAACGAATATATTTTGCTTTGCAAATAAATGTTCATAACGAGAATAATTGAGATGAAAAGGAAAGGAGTTAGTTGTGCGCTTAACATTTCTTAAATTCTCTGTAGGCTCTTTAGAAACCTTTATGGTTTCGTATTAAAGGCTTTGGCTTTGCAATCGAATTAATTCACTCTGGAAATGTCTGAAGATACCTCCATGACAAAACTTAAAGAAATAGTTCAGATTGCGCTATAGATTCCGGAAAACAGCAGACGTTAAATTGCTCTTAAGATTTATATGCCGTGAACTCAATGCATCTTATTCTCAAATGTAGACTTCTATAAAAATCCTTGATTCTATTGCTCTGATTTTTACCTTTTCAAAGCATTTAAGCAGTACGAATGAAACTCTTAGTCAATTTTTATCTTTTCAGATTATTTTACAATACCTTGTCTCAAAATTTGAATAAATAAAATGTTTCTTCTAGCAAAAATACAGATAATATCCATTCTCTAATTTGTATTTTCGATAGCAACATTAGAAAAAACTGACAAACATTGGAAACATGTTATTAAGTGTACACTTAATCAAAATTTAATACGTGGTTATAAATTGTCACTTGTTTTATTGAAATAGTGGGGAGCTACAACAGTTAGACGGTGTCAATGTGCCTTTAGGCTATCCTCAAAGGGAACTCAGTCTTTATAAGCATTTGTATATTCAAGTTCCTCGTGATGATATGGAGAGTACAGGTACAACCCAGGAAAGCAGGGAAAATGATACTTAACATCGAACCGGAATTAAAATAGCTTAACCCTATGTATAAAAACACTAGGTGACTCTGCTCACACTTGACAGACACTAGAGATATTTGTATGATAGATCAATTGTATAAGTGCCAGAATAAATTTTAATTATATTTCTTTGTTTATTGATATATAACGTTCACTATATAAGATTTAACGACGGATCTTTTGATTTCTAAGAAACATTTAAAATCAATTAAAAAACATTTTTAGAAGTAAGAAACATAATAACTAGATGCGTATGACAGACAAGCTAACAAGCCAAATTATTAACTCTTTGTACCATGAAAGGTCGATATATCGGCCCTGGTGATTTAGGGTAAAAAAATGACAGCTGATATTTCCACCCTTAATGGTCCTCTAATAGAAGGAATCTGATTGGCTAGTTCGTAATTTTGCTAAGTCAGAGTCTAAAGGGTTAATAGAATTATTTTATTTGTGGTTTTATTAGACTGCAATAGTGTTAATGTGCACAGGATGAATGTCCAGTATTATAGGAATTTTAGCATAAAATTTCGGTTTTTATACATAAATACTGTCTGGAGAATTTATGTACATATTTGTCATTGTTAATTCACCTTATTCCTAACATAAAATATTTTTGATCCATTCGTACCTCACCCCACCAAAGATATTCATGGAAGGTATAATACAAATTCGATATTTTATGTCGCCGTTGCCGAAGTCAAAGGCAATATTGAACTAATTATTCATATATCTTAATCAGTTTTGGGCCCAAAGGGCTATATTACACTAGATTTTTCATTCTGTGATCTACACTAAGGGTGGAAGAAAAACTAATCAATTGCATTACGTGCTAATTTAATGACAACTATGCAAAATACTTTAATAAAAATCATTTATATTAATGAATATTGTTGCAGTGTATAAAAACCTGAACATATATGGGTTGGATTTTGGAACAAAGATAGTCAACATTTCAGAAACCGATTTGTGGATTAAGGTTGAAATAACGATTTAATCAATGCAGCCAAATTTCGCTTGCAAAAAGTTACGAGATTTTTTTTTTTTTTACAATTTTAAACATATTTTTGTTTAAAAAAAATTATACCCATCGCTTTTACAGAGCATTAAAAACTATTTTTCTATTAACAATACGGCTTTAGAATGTGCTTATGAATTTGGTACATAATTTTAATTTGTTGTATGAAAAATATTGAAAATATATAAAAACGCTTCTGTCCTCTACTATAATACAGTTAAAAATAACGCCCCACTGTCAACCTTTCAAAGCTCAGTAGATAATCTTTTGTCGGGGTTTATATTTAATAATCTAGAAATATTCCAGCATAAAAATTAAAGTAAGGAAATTTACCCAGCATGCATTGCATACAAACTAATACATTTGAACGGTTGAGTCCAAATACAGGGCTATTTTGAAAAACAAAAGAAAGAGGTTAGTAGACATTTTATCTAAAGTTGTTTCAGAATCCAATTTGCTGACACAGTTTGACATTTTTAAGCGTTCTTTTAACCAATGGGCAACAATTAACAAAGAAGGATGCAATTTTAGTAATTCTCTTTGTTCAGTTTGACGCCTTGTTCGATGAAATCCAACGAACTCCTTCCAGATTCGGTAATAGGCTTTTCTCCACAGTTTTGGTCAATGACAACTGCTTATCCACATATTAGAATGGTGACATCTTCAGATCTCCTAGTCACATGTGAAACCTTTGCCTCTTTTGCGGTTTTCCGGATGGATCTCTTCGGATTCCTCCAGACTTCCTCCCTGGTAGCTTTTATCATTTTTAAAGTCTTAGCACTTCGAGGACGCCCTTGTCGATTTTGCACATTTCCTCTTTATTTATACCTTTAAGAGTCCTCCAGACCAGCATTCTGTTCCCTTTCAGGTCCTTACAGATTTCTTTGAGACTTCCCCCGCCTTAAAACGCTAAATAATTGCGTTTTGTTTTTCTAAACCTTTAGTCATGGTTGAATTGAAGCAGCTGAAAGAATAAAGATTCAATAGAAAATGTCAAGAGTTAAGTAACATTGAAAAAATATTAAATTAGAAATTAACAGTAACACTAAATATTGATCACTTGTGTGTGTGTATATATATATATATATATATATATATATATATATACATATACAATGTTTGTGTTGATCTGAAACCAATATATTTTTAGGTTACTAATTTTATTTTATTTCCCTCCAAGAAAGCCATAACTTATTATCATATAGTTATATGAAATATTCAAGTTTTTTTGTGTTTTATTTTAATATCGAACGAATTTTTAAACACTTGGTTGATGGATTTCGTAAAAATTTATTTAAAGCTATTTTAGTCCGATAACTCTATGAACTTTTTTAATTTCCTTTGTATCTATAATCTTTCTGAATCTTAAAAAACACTGATAATCACCAACTCTTTTTGTTTAAATCGAATTTGTTTAATTATAAACGATTATTTTCGTATTAAAAAGTCGCTCTTCAGCCATTATTTTGGTGGTCCACTTGGGGGAGTTAATATGAAACCGGACTTCGGAATCATAATATGTGAGTTTGAATCCCAGTCGTTCTGTTTACGTACATTTGGACAAATAGGTATGGATCCCCACATTCCTTCCAGTTATGGATTAAATAGTGAGTACCATGTTTTTAAAAAATGACTACGTGTTGACAAAAGAACGTTTAAAAAAAAAAAGATTCTTATCGGCATTAAATTAAATGAATTGAGACATATCATGCAGTCCATTTACAGGGGAAGAATAAATTCAACTCATTCTTTTTTTTAAATCACATAGATGAAGTTCGACATTTTTTATTTCGCGATTTTGGACGTTCAGTGTTTTAGTCTGTGTCCCCTTTAGTCTTCTTCATGTGATTGTAATCAAATAATGAAGCTTTCACTGAATTCATTACAAAAACATTGATTTCTGAAGGCAATTTATATTTCTTTGCAAGTCTTCAGAATTGTATCTTTCTCTTTTCGTTAGTTTTATTTGATTAAAGCTGATTATTTTTGTTAATTTTCAGATTACTAGAACCACGCACACTTAAACACGATATGAATCTACCAAACGGACAAACCATTTTCAAGTTGATTATCTCCAATAATCTTAACAAAATTCGTTCACTACTCAATCCCTTGACGTTACATGACCGGAAGTTGGTCGTCATTCAAAAGATTAACAAGAAATCCCTTGCATGCCATGCATGTGAACTAAATTTTAAAGAAATTTTAAAATATTTCATAGACGAATGTGGAGTGGGCATTGAAAACACTTTTTTTAATGCCATTGAAAGAGCGCCACTAATATCATTAACTCTCCAACATTTAGATCTCGGCATGATCGTGTTTCTTATACGCCATGGATTTCGTATCCATGATTATAATGTCTGTTATGTTATAAACGATATTCTGTTCAATGAACATTTTTCATTGTCATGCATTTTGTGTTTATATAAAGTAAGTGGCCAGTTTACACTCGAATTAAACATTAAAAATCATGAATCGGAATTCTTCACTAAATTAGTGTCATATGATGAAAGGAGCCGTGCGTTTTTAGATGCCACAGCCAGGGGAAACCTTCCTTTCATGAAGCTGTTACTGACTTGTGGCGTAAATATCACTCTTATGAACGAAAGATATAATAATGCGCTTTGTATGGCTATTCTGAACGACCAGAAAAAAGTGGAAGAATATTTGTTAAAACATAAAATATACACAAATAAAACCTACATTTCCTGCCTGGAATTGTGTGGAGCTAAATTCATAATCTTTCGTTCGGCAAAACTAAAAGGGATTGAATGTTGGAAGCAATCCTTACAACTTAGAAAGGTGCACGGTTTTGAGAATAAGAACATCAAGCCAGTAAATAACTTAGCTGAAGAATTTCACAATGACCAATATTTTCAGCATTACACCGAAACAGATAACGGAGACATTTATCGACAGGCATTAGTTGTCCTTCTCCGACTTTTATCCAGTGAGTGTGTCGTAGTTCACGAAGCATTTGCATTTGTCGCCCAACAGCGTTATTTTAGAAATCATCTCGAACAGTCAATAAAGATACTCTCAGTAATGTACTATTTTTCAACAAATGAAGACCAAAAATCAAATCAGCCGTCACGAAGAGCTTTATGTACCCTACGAAATTTATTCCGTTTTAATTTTTTATCAGACCTTAAGAACACCACAGGTTACATGTTAGGGATTCGAAAACTATGTGATTTTATGTCCACGAGTAGATGGTGTATGCTTCTTAATATATATGACGAGTTTTACCGACTCGCCTATACAGAACTAGTTAGAACTTTTCTTTTTCAAATAACTCTCATCGTTAGATATGATCTCAGTCCTGATGATTTGATCTTTGTAAAAGATTTCATTGATGATCTGTCTACTAGATCATCAGATCCTTTTCCTAGATTTGATGAAAACGAATTTCCCCCCAATATCCAATCTATTATAGTAAAACACTCTTCAAATCAGAAAAAATCTCACGACAATAAAAATCAACAGAACTTTGCAGGAACGCTTTTTGTCTTGCAGACCAAAAAAATCAAATCCATTCGATCCCCAGTCAGGGAACGGGGGAAAATTATAAGAAAACGCCATGAAAAGTTAGAAAAGGTTGGTCATAATTGCAAGCAACAATAATGCCTTCACCCGGTTCAGCTGATGTGTAAAAGTGATACTATTTTTATCTTTTGATAGAGTTTTTCCTAATTTTAATCCATAACTTTTAAAAGGTTTTACCCAAAACTTAGCCTTTTGTTATAAAATGGAGCAATTGAATGGCTTATTAAAAAAAAAAACAATTTTTAAAGAATGGAATATAAGCAGGATATGTGATAACTCTTTTCCACACACACAAACTGATATTCCCATGATTGTTGTCTACTAAAGAAGACACAGATACTCCCTCGGTATCAAATAACACTTATGGATTTAAATTAATTTAAGCTATTATCATTTTTTGTAATTAATCTAGCAATTTATTGCGAGACTACTATTCCGTAGGTTGGATTTTGTACACTTTTGCCAACTTTGATCAATTTATACTCGTCAAGTTTGATTTCGAAACTTAAAATTATTTTTATCATCATATTCCATGTAAATATACGATTCGAAAGAAGTTTGAAGTATATAATTCTTAAATATTGATTTTATTATAAAATTTATACTTGTAATTCCCGAAAGACATTTCATCATAATAATTATTTCCATAATTTTCATTTTCATCATTTTTCCGCAAAATTCCAGACTTCATAGTGGAGATTTATAGTGGAAATATGTAACCGTTGAGACGTTTTGTTTTTCAAAAAGATCAGTTTTTGTTAAAATAATTTCATAAAACCTTAAAAAGGAGAAAAGTCTCATAGACAAAGATTTCTGAAACAGAAAAAACGTTTACAAAATGTTTTACAGATTTAAAAAAATACCCACAATTAAACCTTAGAAAGTAAGAAATTAAGTTAATTTCTTCGAATATTTATTTTTTTTACTGTTTAGGCTAAAATTGTATAAAAATTAAAGAAATAGAAAAACAAAGAAAATGAATAAAACGAAAAAACAAAAAAACAAAAAAAAGAAAATAAAAACAAGACCCCCCAAAAACGTATAAAAATAGAAGAAAGAAAAAACAAAGAAAAGAAATAAAAACAAAACAAAAAAAACAACAAAAAAACAAGACAAAAAAACGTATAAAAATAAAAGAAATAAAAAACAAACAAAATGAATAATAAAAAAAAAACGTATAAAAATAAAAGAAAGAAAAAAACAAACAAAATGAATAAAACAATACAAACCAAAAAACAAGACCCCCCCAAAAAAGTATAAAAATAAAAGAAAGAAAAAACAAAGAAAACGATAAAAAACAAAAAACAAAAAAAAAAAAAAAAAAGACAAGGCCCCCAAAAAACCCGTATAAAAATAAAATAAAGAAAATGATAAAAAAAAAACAAGACCCAAAAAAAACCGTATAAAAATAGAAGAAATAAAAAACAAAGAAAATGAATTAAACAAAAAAACAAAAAAACAAAAAAACGTATAAAAATTAAAGAAAGAAAAAATAAAGAAAATGAATTTAAAAAAAACAAAAAAAAACAAGGTAAAAAAAACGTATAAAAATAGAAGAAACAAAAAACAAACAAAATGAATAAAAAACAAAAAAACAAAAAAATTAAAAAAAAACGTATAAAAATAACAGAAATAAAAAACAAAGAAAATGATAAAAACAAAAAAAAAACAAAAAAAAGTCAATGCCCCCAAAAAAGCCGTACAAAAATGTCAGAGTTCAGAGCACCTGTTCTTGACGCCAGCAAACCCTACGTCACAAAGAGACCCCTAAATATATTTCAAATAAAAGCATTTTGGGGGGAATTTTTGGGAAGATTCCCAAAAACCAGTCCAACATGATTCAGTAACAGAAATAAAATATAATAAAAAGATTAAAAAATAAATAAAAAAGACAAAAAAAATAAATAAAAATGAAACAAAAAAAACAAAATAAAAAAGACAAAAAGAAATAAATTAAAAAAAATTTAAAAAAGACAAACAAAAAAAACAAAACAAAATAAAATAAAAAAAGACAAGCAAAAATGAAATGAAATAAAATAAAAAAGAAAAAAAAGAAAAAAAGAAAATAAAACAAAATAAAATAAAATAAAAAAGACAAAAAATAAAATAAAATAAAATAAAAAAGACAAAAAAAATAAAATAAAAAAGACAAAAAAAATGAAATAAAAAGGACAAACAAAAAAAATTAATAAAATAAAATAAAATAAAAAACACAAACAAAAATAAAAAAGACAAACAAAAATAAAATAGAATAAAATAAAAAAGACAAACAAAAAAAAATGAAATGAAATAAAATAAAAAAGACAAACCAAAAATAAAAAAGACAAACAAAAAATAAATAAAATAAAATAAAAATGACAAACAAAAATTTAAAAAATGAAACTAGTTTCAAAGTTAAGTGCTGCTTTCAAGTTAAAAATTTTTTTTAAATTTTTTAAAAATTAATCAAAAATTTTTTACGAAATTTCGCACAAAAATTATTTTGCTAAATTTTTGTGTAAAATTTAGGTTATGTTTTTTTAAAAAATCCATGCATACTCAAAAAAAACCCAAAAATAGAGGAAATAGGTAGTCAAACTTCGGAATCCTAGTACGCGAGTTCAAATCCCAGTCCTTCCGTTTGCGTTCATATTCAGACTAATACCCTTGGGAAAGGTAAGGATCTCCACTTTCCTTCCAGCTATGGATTGAATAGTGCATACTGTGTTATTAAAAAAATCACAAAATAGTCAAGTAATAACATGAATATTGTTTAATAAAAGCATATTGTCATAACCCAATTAATAACTACCAAATTAAAACAAATGGTAAAATCTTAAAATAGTCAAATAACGACAAGAAAATTTTTTAATAAAAGCATATTCTGGTCACAGCCCTACGAATAACTACAGAATTAAAAGAAATGGTAAAATCACAAAATAGT
>JAYKTE010280274.1:1136-11558 GCA_036873565.1 Xipholeptos notoides | reverse complement strand
CCGATACCGATTGGACACGACTCGCTACCGAATACCGATACCGGCGGTAGATTTTTTCTACCGAATCCCAGCTCTGGAAATCATATATAAAATATGTTAGAAAACGACATTATTTTTGCACCAAACTAATATATTACATATTAAGTTCATCTCCAAATGGAATGTCTATATGGGACATAATCTGTCACAGACAGACTGCCTGTTTGAATGAAATAGATAATTTATCAAATTTAAGAGAATTTTTCAGAACCTATTTTAATTTCTAAACATGTTTTCAATACTAAAATGTAGGTCTAAACTTCTGTTTTAAAAATTAAAACAATAAATAATGAATTATCAAGAGTGATCTCGCTTTAATGATTTTTAATTTCATAAGGGATATTTTTTATTTTGAAACTATATTATATATTTTTGCTAAATCATTAATTCCATTTTAATGTTTTCTGTGATATTTCTGTTTACCAAAAAATGATCAAAAAACCTCTGGCATTTGGCTGTTCTTGTATGATTCAGTATTTACTTTCAACTAAAAAAATAGCAGATTTTACTCAATTGACTGCTAAACTGTTGTCAGGTGTGGACTGAGAATATTACAGGCCCTTTGATGCAAAATGCAAAGGGCTCGCTTTCTGAATATTTTACAGTTAAATGCCACATATAAAGTGATTTCTTGTCCAAAATTTCATTTTTGCACAGTCATGAATCTGCTCGTACCTGTGTCTAGTCCACACAATCATGAGATACACACATTATGATGTGCTGCTAAGGGGCCCAAGTCAGGTGGGCCCGAAGTGCCTTGTAGTGCCGGGCCCTCAGACTGATTGACTGATGGCTCTGTCTGCCTCTGACTGTTGTTCCTCTGGTTTTGAATTTAAACTGTTTTAATAATTAATGAAATGTATATTCAAAAAGCAACACAATTTCATAGTGGTGAGTATTGGTGAGAATGTAAACTTTGTGCTCCATGAAGGAATAATGCTAACTGACTACTGATAAAAAAACCCGTAACAAACCTGACTGCTAACCTGGCAGAAGGAAATTTATGAAAAGTGAAAGTTTTGTTTTTTCAATAAAAATACAATATGGATTCTTTTCTTAATTTTTATTAATCATTTCCATTTTTGAAAAAAGTAAATAAATATGAGCATATCTTGGAAGAAGCAATTTAAACCTATTTTATTTCTTCATTATTTTTTTCATTGATTCTGATTTTTATGTCTTAAGCATTCTGGTTTTACTTGAGGATTTTTCCCTATCATCGAGATATCATATCAAAATTGTTCTATACGAAATATCTTATTGGTATTCTTCTTTTTCTATTCTTTGCCTATTAGCTCCTCTCAGGCTGGTTATTCTCTTCAATTGTTTTTGAAAATCATTCAGATCTCATCTCCTCAGGTGCAAATTCATTATTTAAAAGGATAATAGATAAGAATTTGTTTTTTTGCTTTCCTTGTCTTCTATTTTAATTGTTATTTTTAGTTTCACAATGCAAATCAAGCAGGTATAATTATTTTCAACATCTATCCATTGTTTTTAATTGTCTTTATTCATTCTTATTTTTTTAAGTGCTTTTGTGGGCATATGTATGTTTTACTATTTGTTTTGAGTTGGATTTTTTAATGATCATACTTTCTCTAAACTCTTTTTTTACTGTGAGATTTTCATCTTCCTTCTGCCTAGATTTGTGTACTGTGTCTGGTATTGAACAATGGTTCCTGATGTTTCTGCTGATTTTTCTTAAAATATTTTGTTGGACTCGTAAACACAATTACATCCAAGTTCATTCTCATCTGAAACAATTCAATACAATTAGTTTACTTGGAATTTTTTTCCAGGTTTTTAATAATGATCATTTTGGTGTTTTTTTCTTTGCTCTTTCATTGTTTTTCCTTGTATTTCCATTTTTTCTTTCTTTTTTCCATTTATTCCTTTCTTTTTTTTCTGTTTTAACCATAGTTGTTTTTCATTTTTTTAAATTTTTCTTTTTTCATTTTTTTATTTTGATTACTTTTGCATTTTTATTGTCTTTCTTTCTTCTATTTTCTACATTTTTTTCTTCCATTTTTTCTATTTTGCTTACTTTTGCATTTTTTCTTTTCTTTCTTTTTTCTTGTACAACTATGTGCATCCTCTAGGAAAGAGAAGATAGCTGCCAATTGATCTGGTGATACAGAATTATGTGGCTATACAACAGTTTTAGATTAATCTATTTAATCCATCTCAAAGTTGGTGTTGATTAATTTCCACAACATAATGCTTAGAAAAACTTAATAGGAATATCTAATTATTAAAACTGAATAAAATTATTATTTCCTTAGTTTTATTTGCACTGGCAATTTTGCAGCTAGCACCTGAAGAAGGTCAAAGGATTAACTGGTGAAACATATTGAATTTAATAAATACAAATTATCAATCCTCATTTCAAAGATTCCTAAGAAAAGACAATTTCCAAGTGAATTCAACAAATATGGTGATAGGATTGAAGTTTGCATAGTAAATATACAAATTATCAAGCCTTATCTTAAGGATCCTGAAAAACAATCTCCAAATGAATTTAACAAATATATAGATGAAGACTATAGTCTGCATTATAAATATACAAATTATCAAGCTTTATCTAAAAAATCCAAAAATCAATTTCCAAGTGAATTTAACAAATTTCAAGATGAGGACTATTGTCTACATGATAAATACACAAATTATCAAACCTCATCTCAAGAAAAGTAAATTTAACAAATATAAAGATGGGAACTATAGTCTACACAATAAATATACAAATTATCAAGCCTCGTCTGAATGATTCTGAAAATCAATCTGTTCTACTAGTTGATTATTTGTTTACATAGCAAACTGGAGTTTAGGCTGAAGAGATATGGCAAATATTTTTTTCAGTCTAAAGAAAAAGCTTGCGTTTTCTTAAGCTTGGTTTTAATTGCCATCACAAAAGAAACTGACTAGGATTTCCTTGGAGACATCTCACCTGGTACTTGAATAAAAGGAGAACGACTAGGTTTATTGTCCGGCAGTTAAGGCACTTACATTGAAAATGCCAAGAAGAATCCAAGCAACTCTTAGCAATGCATAAAACATACTATACGTGGTTTTATGGGATTGTCGAGTCATTTGTCATTCTCTTGATTAAGTTCGTAAAGGCACAATAGCTTTTAACATGTAGTTAGAATGAAAGTAAATCACTCAGATATTTGAATAGTGAGGAATTTCTGTAGTTACTTTCTAAGTATTTTTTTTTATTTGAAGAAAAAGAACCCAATTAGCAGTACCCATAGATTTTGTGGGATTGTATTTCTCATCCTTTTTATAAAAATAGCTCTGGTCACAATTTTTAAGTTTTAATATTGTTTTGGAAAAGTTTAAAGAATTTTGTATTGAATTTTATTTTTTATATTCTCTGAATCTGGAGATTAATTTTAGTATTGTTATTTCAAGTCATTTGGATGTCTACTCTCACCTTCATTTTTAACTTTACAATCAATACTGTTTCTCCAAATTTATGAGATAAACTTTGATTATTATCCTTATTCAATTTATTGAAACTTCAACTTTCATCTTCATTGTTATCTTCAAAAGGTATATAGATTTTGTAAATTCCTGGGCTGAGTGTTGATTTATATCTTATTCAAGTTATTCAGACTTGTACTCTCAACTTCATTGATATCTTCACAATGGATATTATTTCTCTAATTTGATGAGATAAATTTTGATAATATTTTCATTCAAATTAAGATTTCTACTTTAATCTTCATTATTCTCTTCATATTGATTGTATAAAATCATTAGATGATTTTGATTATTATCTTTAAGTTATTAAGACATCTACTCTCATTATCTTCAAATAATCTTGGCTAATAAACTCTTTGTGCCTTCTTCAGGTATTATATCATATTCAGAATATTTCTACTGGAATTTAAAGAAGTCCCAAGGGTACATTAGCTAAAACACTGAAGCGATAAAAAATCAAGATGATGGTAATGAAGATGAGGGTAAAAGTCTGAATAACTAAAACAGAGATCTAAAAGTACTTATCGGACTATTCCCTTCATCCATAATATTCTCTCTTTTACAACGTTTTGGACGGATACCCTTCGACCTTCCTCAGGTGTTCTTAATTAACTCATATTATTTTTATATCTATCTTGTTTAATCTATCTTTTCTTGAAATGATTTGGCCGAAACATTGTAAAAGAGAGAATATTATGGATGAGGAGAACAGTCTGATTAGTACTTTTAGATTTCATCATACCTCATCTCAAGGATTTCAAAAAATAAAACAGAGATGTGTTTTTATTTGATTTTTTTGCTGGGGTTAGACATGAGTGGTATTTGAAACTCTGAATTGAAGCAACAGGTTTTTATGAATGTATTTTTTCCAATAATATCCTTTGTAGTCTGATTGGGATTTATGTTGTTCCATTTGCTTATCTGATATTGATTTTTAGTCATTAATATCCTCTCAGATAAGATCAACTCCACACAGAACTGTTATATTTGATTTATTAACATCTGGGAAAACCTAGTGCATTTATGTATATATGTATATCAACAAGAAATAAGACAGATAGGAATACTTATGATTTTTAATCAAAATCCAGACACATGTTTCGCTTATACAGCATCTTCAGTTAATGAAATGTGGGAGAAAAAAAATAAGACATAAGTATTCCTATTTGTCTTATTTTTTATTGATACTGTCTTGAGAAATTACATACATACATACATACATACATACATACATTTATCTATCTACATATATATATATATATATATAATTTTGACTAGGATTTAAACTTGTATAATACTGGCCTATGATTGGCTGGTTTAATTTTTACCTTCGTACTTATTGTAATAGTCAAATAAGTTCATACATACCCTGCCAGAAAACAGTGCCCATTATCGCAAAAATATTGCAACAGTATTTATATATAAAAATATACTATTGTTCTATGGAAAAAGTTAAAATATCGATTTTTTATTTTGAAAACTTTGTTATTCAGAAAAAAATGGGTGTTCCACAAGAATAAAAAGAATAAAGATTTGTGACACCTGCAGTAATATCTTGACAGTCATAAAAATAAAATGCACATTTGGAGCTGAAATCAGATAAAGTCCTTTAGCTTTGTGGATCATTAGTGAATATCCAATAACCCAATAGTCCTAGTTTCGGTTTATATGTCTTTGGTAGTTAAGTAGAAGTTGCTTTCTATTTTCTCTCTTGGTTATTTTCAATCTATGCTGATGCAATCCTTAGGAATATGAAGAGTTTACACTATGACTGTTTTATGTAATCATGGCCCCGTAATTGTCCTGTTCCCTATCATTGTTACCTTCACAATCCCTGAAACGAGACTTAATAATTTGTAAACCTATTTTTCTTTTATCCTTATCATTGTTACTTTTACAATTCCTGAAATGAGACTTGATAATTTGTACATCTATTTTTCAGACTATTGTTTTTATCCTTCTTATCATTGTAACCTTCATAATGTTTCACAACAAAAAATGCTTAAGTGTTCATCCATGAAACTTGGTGAAGGTAACAATGATAAGGATGAGAATATTTGCCTAAAAATGATATACAAATTATAGGGCCTCATCTCAATAATGTAACCTTAACAATGGTAAAGATAAAAGTAACAATCTGATAAATAAATGTACAAAATTATTCTATATTCAGTCTTTCTGTTATAAAAACAAGTTTTTAAAGATTAGATGCATTTTTATCATTTTTCTTCTAGCTATTCATACTTCTACTCTCACCTTCTGTGTTACTGTCATAATTCTTCAGCTATACATAAAGAATACAATGGCTAAATCTGGCATAGAATTGGCTCATTTGATAACTCTTATGAGTAATAGTTTTTTACAATGATGTAAAATTCCATTTATGTTTTTTTTAGTGTAGGACAGCCATTTTTGTTTGTGAGAAAAATGATCCTATTTGTTATAAAAGGCAAAAAATCTTTATAAAAAAAGAAGAAAAATTAGTTCAGATTGTGTATTGTGATTTATGCTATGATGTTACAATGATGTATTTTTCATGACAGAGTGCAAGAAGCATTGTTCTTTTGTTGTTGGCTTAAAAAACATGAAAAAATTATGTATCTATCTGTTTTTGTTCATGACAAAAAGGATCTCAGGTTAAAAATTATATAAAGCAAAACCTCTTTATGATATTAAAGAAAATATTCCAAATTGTGAACATCAGATTTTGTTGAATGTAGGTCCGTTTTTTTTTTTTGTGGCAAAAATGATCCTAGTTAAGAAATTATAAAAAGCAAAACTCTTTATTATAGAAAAAGGAAATAGTACGAATAGCAAATATCAGATTTAGGTCCAAGGCAAAAAAGTTACAATAGTAGCGATGATAATAATCAAGTTCAAAATTATTTCACCCTTCATATCAACATTTACAATAAAGACTATTTTTTTTATTTCACTACTAATAGTAATGCATAGGAATTTTAATAAGCACCAATTTGAACACACAAATATAAGATTTTGATCAGACCAAGTGTAGACTACTTTTAAAGGTAGATTATGTTTATATATATTTATGCCTCGTCAAGGTATGTTATAGGAAAGTAATTTTAAAGAGGATTTATGTCCTGATATTAATGTTTATGATGACAAACTTATTTCTAAATTTTTCAGATTTAATTGTTTTTAATCAACCTACCATGAACTATTGCAAACAGGGAAATATCCAGTGAGATAAAAAAAAATTTAATCTACATATTAGTAGATCTGTTGTTTATAAAGTCTTGAAATGTCTTTAGGAGACTTGGAGAGCAATAGTTGCTCATCCTACCACCAAGTGTTACATCATTAAAATCCCAACAAAAGTATTTTGTAAGCAAAATTTCACTAGAAACAATCCTTGCCTATCAAGTTAGTGACAGTGTAAGACATATGGTGGAAACCAAAAGACAATATTCTAAAAGTACTAATCAGACTATTTTCCTTATCCATAATATTCTCTATTTTACGGCATTTTGGCCGAATCACCCTTCAGCCTTCTTCAGGTGTCCTTAATTGATTCATATCATTTTTATATCCATATTATTTCATCTATCTTTTGTTGAAATTTAATGTTGGTTTTCTTTTTTTCTTTTAATTAAAGGTATGTTTATGTTTATGTTTTTGTTTTTGTTGTAACAAAAGACTGAAAAATAGATTTGACTTTATTCTTATATAACTCTATACAATTATCTTTTAAAAAAACATCCATTGACATTCAGTTTTTGTAAAGATAACTGAATCAAAAAATTTTTTAACCTTGGCTTGATCACTCTGTAAATTTGATTTAATTTCAAAATTACTATACAGAATTATCTTGGCCAAAAAGTATCAACTTTAGTTGTTTGTAAAGTTATTTGAATATATATTTCTCTACACTTGATCTGATCATCCTGTTTGTGGTTTGCAAATAAAGAGTAGTATTTCAAAGTATAACATACTCTTAATTCACTGTAGCACTTTCTATCAAGTTAAGACATTGTTTCTACCTTATTTCAAATGATTGTATCTTATGTCCAAAAGTAGTTAGAACAAAAACACATATCTAACATTTATTATAACAAAAGCTTATTATTATTTTGATGAAAGCTGACTCATACTTCTATAGAATTAACAATTAACAAGTCAAAACAAGAATTAAGTTTACTTGTTTCACATTCATAGTTTGTCTTAATATTGAATAATGTATAATAATATGTATCAGAATTTGATATTTATTTTATTCTCATCCTAAAAATTGCATTCAACCAATTTTAAACAATTTTTGGATACTGTA
Organism: Xipholeptos notoides; assembly: GCA_036873565.1. Taxonomy (NCBI): domain Eukaryota; kingdom Metazoa; phylum Mollusca; class Cephalopoda; family Idiosepiidae; genus Xipholeptos; species Xipholeptos notoides. The sequence continues at coordinate 3,745 of JAYKTE010280274.1, read as the reverse complement.
ATCATGAAATCATAATTTTTCTAAGAACAAATTCACTTAGGAAAAATGTATAATATTTTGTTTTATTTGTTTGAGGATTTTGTTGTTGTTTATTTTCTTCGAAAGAACTTGATATTGAAGACTAGAAAGAAAATAGTTAGAAATATTTGTGATATTTTGTTTTATTTTTTTAGAGTCTTTTTGCTTATTTTTCTTGGAAATAACTTGGAATTGACAACTAGAAAGAAAATAGTGACAGTGATAGTTGAAGTGATAGCACCTTGATTTTCCTTACCAAATATATAGTTTAAAAATAAGAAATTACTGCAAAGAATTCTTTCAAAGTTAATTGGTTATGCATCATCATTTGTCATGAGTACCCACTCATGTCCCAGTATCAGATCCATGCCACTTATCCCCTATTTTCGTTGATGCCTATATTTAACATGACTGGCAAGGTCTAATTGATGATGGAAGAGTCATGGGTAATGTTTGCAAGGGAGCGTAGGCGGAGGACAGTATTATTATCTTTTCTGTTTTATTCTCCATGCTCTCTCCTCTCCTTGCTTTCTTCTTCTCCTTCATTTTTTTTCATTTTTCATCAATTTTTTGTTATCAGTGTGATCAGTTATTTCAAATAACTAAAATGAACATGGTCATTAAGTAAAGACTATTATGGTATTTTAGTATTAAAAATATACAATAATTTATGTTGCATTATTAAAGTATTAAAAACTATTAACAAAATCCATTATTTTATTATAGTATTATAAACTGTAATATTCTATATTATAGTATTACCAACTATATATTTCAGATTGTGTTATTATAGTATTAACAACTATATAATATTTCAGATTGTGTATTATAGTATTAACAACTATATAATATTTCAGATTGTGTTATTATAGTATTACAAACTATATAATATTGTATATCATCATAGTATTAAAAACTATATAATCTTTTGTAAAAATGATCGTTTTTTTCAAATAACTAAGATGAATGAAGTAACTAAGTGTAGATTATTATAGTATTTCATATTTCTATACTATTACCAACTATATCATCTTATATTATTATAGCATTACAAACTATACTAACTTGTCAGATTTTCATTTATGTTTCCTTTGTGTTGACAGAATCTATTCAATGACATGGGTTTCATTTTACAAAAAAATCCTTCTAAAATTCCGACAAAGTTCTTGGATATCTTTGCTCTTTACAATGGTATTACGGGAGAAGTTGATTTGGCCCAAGTGGATAGGAAGTCAAACTTTGGAATCATAGTACGCAAATTCAAATCCCAGTCATTCTGATTGTGTTCATATTCGAACTAATAACATTGGGCAAGGTATGATTCCCAAAATTCCCTCCAGCTATTAGTTAAATAGTGCATATTGTATTATTAAAAAAAACTGAGTGTGTACAAAAACTAACATTTACCAAAAGTCATTGTTCTCAGGATTAAATGACCTAAAAATGGTTGATATGCCGTAAAACACTAACAAATAATGGTATTATGGATGCCTCTGTTTAACTGCATCTCACTTCTCCATGTCTCCAAACCATTTGCAATGAGATGTTAACTTAGATGTTTTCTACAATAGTGGAATATTTCAGCAGAAGGACCACCAATAAGGCCTGCGTTATTTCTATAGACTACTTCCATGCCATACTAATTTCATCAAGTGTGAGTTGGTTGCCAATTTCTATACATACCCTTACACTAATGGATATACTTTTATATGGAGAGATGGTAGTCAATGGTAACTGTACATGTTGATGTCCCTGCAAAGCAAGAACGACACTTATCTTAAATTGGAAGAATTAACCTGTCTCCACTCACTTGCAGCAAATTTATTTATTTAAAAGAAAATTTGACTTGATGATTTTGTTAGTGTTTTATAATGTCACTTTGAATTTTTTCAATCTTTATATCATTTGCATCAGTCTATATAAACCAGGAGTAGACTGAGCAATCAGTCAATCAAACCATGTCCAAGGGGCTCTGCAAAGGGACCTGCCTGGCTGCAAATAAAACTATCATGGATGTCCTTGTTTTACACTCTAATACATGCATTCATACTTCACTATGCTTGCATATAATTTGCATCTAATGGCCGTATTTGACTACTGGACATATTTAAGCCAATATGCACAGATCACCTGCTGTACAGCCTCTACATGTTCCTTAATTGTAAATAATTCAGGGAGGAAGCCCATTGTATTTTCTGCCCGAGGGACCATAACGCTCTCAGTCTGCTCGTGATATGAACTATATACTAAAAACCGTCATGTGTTTATTCATTTTTTTATTTATTTATCTCTTTATATATACTTATTGTGCCATACTTTGAAGATGGAAGGCTGAAAGGTATTGCCCTTATCGGAACATGAACTCCAGACCATCAGATTGCCTTCCTTAATTTATCTGAAAATTCTGATCCTCTGTCATCTGAGCCCTTTGTGTTGTACAGAATTTTTTTTTATTTTCTGGCATTAATCATTAAAACCTGGACATACAAATTGGATTTTTGATAAATTAGTAGAATTAAAACCTGGACATACAAATTGGATTTTTGATAAATTAGTAGAATTAAAACCTGGACATACAAATTGGATTTTTG
>JAYKTE010280163.1:0-10000 GCA_036873565.1 Xipholeptos notoides | reverse complement strand
AAGGTCATTTAAAACCTAACACAACATGTTTATCATCAAGAGGTTTAATTAAATAAGTTGAGGCCAATCTATACAAAATAGTTATTATAAACATGCATCCTTTTTAACTATTTAGAATTTTGTTGAAATCAATTGATGTATTGTTATCACTCCAATGAGTTGTTTATTTGTTTGGGATGAGAATTTTTAGGAAGTTTTTTTTTCTTTTTGAATAAAATTTTAACAAGTATGAAGAAACATGTATTGTGCTAACCCAATGTAATCCATTAGAGTTAAAAATCAAAAGAAATAATTATTTTTAAATTTATTAAACAACTTACTGAATAATTTTTCAATGTCCCGAATAAAATATTTTGTGTTTTACGGCATATCAACCATTTTTATTTCATTTAATGTCGAGAACAATCATTTTTGGTAAACGTTACTTTTTTGTCCACACTTAGATTTTGATCTGGTTTTTACCATAGTCCATAACAAAGATAAGAAAATGTCTCTTTTTAAATTTTGTATTTTTTTTTTTTTAGACATTCTTCATGAATATGAATTTTGTCCAATAGTTAATGATAAATATGTTTCAAATGATTAATTCCCTAAACAAACATACTACATAGCTTTTCTTTTAAAGTAATCTCAATCATGTATAATCTAATTTTGTAAAATAACGGATTCAATTTGAAAACATCCAATTATATTTTGCAACACCTGCATGTAGCAACCCTGGTTGTCATTCAAAAAGTCTTTGCACACTTTTTTATGCAAACTTTACATGTACCCAAATCTTTGGTGATAATCTTCAAAACACTGACTTTCTTCATGTCCAACTAACTTGCATTCAAACTAACCAGCACCAAAGTTTCTGGCTTGGCATTCTTCAAGTGTAATAGAAAGAAATAATGGTCAACTTTAGAAAATAAATTTAATCTAGAGATTTAAATTTGTTATCCTAAATCATTAATTCTATTATCCAGAGATGTACCCTTTATAAATTTAGATTTATCTTAAATTTTAAAATCTGTTATCTTGAAATTTAAATTAGAATAATTTTCTTTTACTATTGGAATAGTTTTGTGCTTGCATATCTATTAAGTTAAATTAAATTATCTAAATTGTTTAAAATAATCTTTTCCAGAAATAAAAAATAATAAATAAATAAAATAACTTCATAAGTTATTTAGATGAACCGATTTAGATGTCAAGGATACAAATAGTTACTTTTACATATCTTTGAAATTTTTCATTGGTCTAGCTAATTTGTATTAATCTTTCTTAAAACAAATTAAAAAAATGTTTGGATTACTTAAGAATAGTATATAGGTCAACTTTAAAAAAGTTTGAAAGTTAAATGAATTAAAATCACAAAAAGAAAACCACAAACAAAATGTCATTTTCCAAGTGCAATGAAGAGGAATCTAAAACTATAATTTTACCAAAGACTATATTTACTGTCATAGATAAAAGTGTCTAGGGGAAATATTAGTTTGCACTCATCAATATTTATACAGACAGCTAATAATTAGAACGGCACTACTTGGAAAGAAAGAAAAGAAGAATAAAAGAAAGATGAACTAAATGCAATTATCGGTTTTAATAGTTTTCTGATTATTTTTTTTCTATTTAATTTGCTTAGCAAACAAAAAGTGGACAGAGATGCTAAGAGAAAAATAAATGAAAAACAGAAACCTATTTTTACCCATTTATTTCCAGAGAAGAAATAATCAATGGAAAAAGAAATGGAACTCAACTGCTTATTATGTTCACAACCCTGTCATCAATTTGAAGAAGAAAATAAGTGAATCTTATTTGTTGTTAGATTTGTTCATTATTTCAGTATTTCCCTCCATTATTAGCATTATTTTCTATTATTCTGACTTTATTTCCTTTTCTTTACAAGACTTGATTTGTTTTTGATGAGTAACAAAATAATTTTTGTTCCATTATTTTTTTCATTAATTCATATCTGATCAAATTAAATTTTCTTGGCCAATTTCAATATATTTTGACAGGTAAGCAACTTAAGACCAACAAAAGCAAATTATTTTGTTATATAAGCTTGTAATATCTATTGGATAAACCCATGTTGATTTTACATAAATAAATAAGCATTTTTATTTTTCAATTCAAATACTAATATTTGAATTGAAATATGATATTATTCTATTAAGCAGGAATCAGTTAAAATATTTTAGGTTGAATTTTTTATGCCATAATCAATCTTTACTCTCATCTAATGTTTAAATCCTTTTTCTAAGTAATAGTTTTTAATTAAAGAATTGTTAATGGTAGTGTATAATTAACTAATATTTGAGTTTGTAGAAAAATAAGGAATTCATACATTTCCCAAAACTTTTTGTTCAAAACTAAAAAATACATATTGAATTGAATGGAACTTTAACCCAATTATTATATATGTCAACCCTTAACCTTTACTACTACACTATCAAGCCTTTGCCAGATAAAATATTTAACAAAATATTTTGGTGGACTGGTACAATTCACTCCTGCTTATATTTTTTTCTTTTGGTCTTTTTCAATTTTTTTTTATTGGATTATTAACAATTGGACACTAATCTACCAGATTATCAAAAAAATTTCAACATTTAGAGATTTGAAAAGAGTGCTCAGTTTCACATACAACGTCCTAATAAATCGATCCCATATATTGGAAACACTCGATGAGAATACAAAATATGTTCCAAAATTTTTCAAAATTATCCAGTGTATTTTTCGCATTTCATGCCATACTCTTCAATTAGGCATAATAATTTCTTTTTGGCTCTCATTTCCCACACATTTTCCTACAATTTATTTTACAAGTTTAAAAGGAAATAATAATTTTTCATTAACATACAAAAAATTTTGAAAAACAAAAAAAAAAAACCAAACCTCAACCTCTCCCAAACCTATGGGGAGGGGATTAAACCCTTGGTTCATCTAAGGGCAATAATTCTGTTTATTGTCTCATCGAATGTTTCAAATATGGGGGATCAATTTACTATAATGTTGTATGTGAAACTGAGCACTCCTAAAATTCTTTGAATATTACATTTTTTGCAATTTTTTTTTGATAATTTTGTAGATAAGTATCTAATTGATAATAATCCACTGAAAAAAAAGTTGTGTAATTCAATAAAATTTGTAAGAATTTGTTCGATTAGACAAGTGTGTTTCAAAATTTATCAGAAAATGAAATTGGAATTTTATGACTTAACATCTTTTTGTGGCAACTATTTATTTTACTTAAAAAGCCAAACAATTATGGAAGTGTTTAGCTCAACAAAAAACTTAGAAAGTTTATATCTATTTTTCAAAATTCTGTGATACATTGATGATGCCTGAATTTGTTTTATCTCACCCTGGAATTTATTGATTATTAAATTTGATAATAAAAATATTGACTAAAATGAAAAACTAAATGTGAATTTGATCAATTTTCAGGTATTGGTGCAGAACGAGGTAATGTACAATTATTTTACATATACTTTAACACAAATAATATATATATAATTTTTTTAATCAATGTTGTGAGTAGCCAAGTATTTTGTATATGTTTTGTGATTTCACTTTATTATTAAATATTTAGTAAAGACCATAAGAGTGCTGATACCCACTTAATAATTAAAATGATTGCAAATATAGTTTACTCTGATTTTTAACATCAAAAGCTGTTGATTTGTCCTTATACTAAATCAAAAAATTATTAAATTATAATCTGTCTTTCATCCAAATTTCTGTCAAGATTTGAGACAATAGAATAAAATTCTATGAGAATTTTCTGACAATTTTCCTTATCTTTACAGTTTACTGAAAAAAAGACATCTTCAAAAAACATGATATTTGAAATTGCATTAATCTGAAAAAAAAATCTCTTGAAGGAAAAGATAATTGTATTTTAGTTTGTATGTTGTATATATATAAATAAAATTAAGATTTAAAAAGGATAGATATGAATAGATATTAATAGAGAGAGAGACAAAACGCAGATTTTTATTTCATTTTAGCTTTATACGGAAGAAACTATTTTTGTTTTCATCACATGACATTTTTGCAAGCAGATAAAATGAATTGTCATTGTGGACATATAAAAGCAGACAACACGTCAAATAGGTAGCCCTCTGTATAAATTGAGCCAAAAAATGACTTCTCTATACACAAGTACATATTAGATTTAGTGATCTAGATAGTTTTTAAAATTGTCAGTATAAAAATTAAACCTCAATAAAACAAATTTTTAAAAAATATGTCATAAAATTTGTTCTTTAATATGTTTTAGAGTAATAAACAATAATATATGTAAGGTATATTCAATAAGATATGTAAGGTACCTGCGCTAACTTATCAAAGAATTTTTATCTTATTTTAAAATTCAAGATGCCATTTTTCATAAAAAATATAAATCATTTTTTCAATGTAAATGTGAAACATGATTAATATTATTAACGATTTTGTTCAACCAATACCAAATTCAACTTATGAATTTTCCTTCTCATTTATCTAAAAAAAAATCAATCATGAAAAATTTACCTTAATTTGTTTTGCAGACCTTCATTTTTTTGTCTTATTAAATATAAGTCTCCTGTATAAAGAAAAATAAAATAGAATAGAATCAAGGAGGTTAAATTAAAATCACAAAATATTTTTCTAATGGATTTATGAAAATTAAATTAATCATTATAAAGTTCATTATTCAATTATTAAAATTTTTCAATGATTGGGTGATTCCCTAAATCTTGTTTGTTTGTTATATGGCATATGACCCTTCTGAGGTTATTTAATGCTGAGAACAAACAGTTTTTTATAATCCTTCTTTTTTGTCCACATGTAGCTTTTTGAATAACACAATATGCACTATTTAATCGATAGCATTAGGGAATTCATACCTTTCCCTAAATCTTGGTAAATTTTTTAATTTTGACTATTTGAATTTGTGTTTATATATACATATATATATATATATATAGGATGGTGTGCACTCTTCAAAGTTTGAAAAAAGGATGACATATATATATATATATATACGCTATTAAAACTCTGTAAACCATCCTTGCTTGCTTGTCCCAACAAAATCCAATGCAATTTCAATCAAATTATATCATTATGATTAGATGCAAAACCATTCCAAACTCAAGTGAGATTCAATCTTGCAGACCACGTTATGTGAAACAAACACTCTAACAAGTAGCCCATGACGCAATTATGCATTCATAATGGCAATTTTTACGATTTTATACTTAATCATACCAGTGCTCTTTCTTCTAGAAGCTGATTTTTTTTATTATTGTTTTTTTCCAAAACAAAACCTAGCTAAGATCACTCCCAGACATATGAAGTATCTTCATGTAAATTTTCAAGCAAATCAGTTTGGCAGTTTTGGAGTCCGTAGGGAATGAACACACACACACACACACACACACACTCAAACACACACAAAGAGACACAGTTCGATTTAAGGTTAGATTAGATTTAAATACATATATATTTTTGGCCATACCTAAATTTTCTGAGTTGCACAGGCAATGCCAGGCTATGCTTCTAGTATATAATTACATGATAACAAAATAAAAGATTTCTTGGGTACATAGTTATTTGTTACAAAGTAGATATCAGTCTTTTTAATATAAAATTAGGTGGAAGTCTAATTTCAAGTTTGGGGAAAATGGAAAAGATACTGGCAATTTAAAACAAAATTTTGTCATTAATAGAAATATTGTGTGTATCTCACTTAAAAAGGTCTTTATTTGCATGAATACTTTTGTCTTTTTCTGTAAGTTTGAAACTTGAGATTCATTTATTATTTTGCAAAACAGAATTATTTTTGTTAGAAATTAGTTGATTCATTGAATAAACTACTGTCAGCAGTGGTGAATTTCCCATCATTAAACTTTCAAGTTAAGATTGAAAATCAATTTATAAATTAACATCCCCTCTAACATTTTCACAAAGTTTTCTTCCACTCTTAATCAATCAATCTTTGCAAGGTGGGTACAAAATAAAAGCACATAACTTGTGGATGATTCAGAATATTTTCTTTGAGTTGGAAAGTTATTTATAATTTATGGACTCAAATTTACTACTTAAAACGATGAAATCATGGAAACTGCCAAATAATCATGACAGCAAAGAATGCTAAACTTTGGTTAAAATTTTCTATGCTTTTTCAATCATTTGTTTCAACAAAAGATATTATTGATTATTCACCAAGTTTATCTAATTTAAGTGTTAAACTCTTAAATCATTATAAACAAATTTACTGAAAATGCCAGATTCTTTAGTTGTTGAATTGAGTTATGCAAGAAAAAAACATTTAGAATGTTTTATTTATCTAACACGCCCATATATGTATATGTTTATTTACATTGTTTTATCCATCTATCAATATCTTTTCTACTCAATTCGACAATGTGACATTTTAAATATTTTTAAAATTGTATGTAGCAAAAATATCTTCCATTTAATAACAATGATAAAACCATAAACTACAGCTTATAAACTTTTATCTCCTCTCTATAATGTAGTTTTTTTTTTCATTTAACCCAAGACTCAAATTAAACATAACATTTCTTTGGTAAAATGTTTATCAGAGGAATCTAATCATATTCATTTTGTATTAAGTGGTTTTATAATACTCTGAGAGGATACATTTATACACAGCAATAAAGTGATCTGAAAACAAATACACAAAATCTATATGTTTATTTAATAACGAAAAATAAGAATTTGCAAACTAAGGTTTTGAAAATTCATATTAGGATTTTGAATGAAATGAAAATTATCAATAAAAGGTGAAATTAAAAAATACTGTGAAAATTAAATTTGAAGTTATTGTGACAATGAAATACCAGTAAGTACTGCTAGCATTCAATATAAATTATTCCAATTATCTTGCATGGTGATAGAAATAATGTATATTTCACAATATTTTAATATAGAATAGCATGCCATTTTCTTAATCATTATTATTGGTTGAAAAGTTATATTAAAAGATAAGATATGCACAGATTTAAATAATAGAAATATTTTAATACTTCACATGAAAAATGCATCCATATATGCCAGTAAAGTTTGATAAGCAATTTAACTGGTGCTTTTTTTTTTAATCCAAAAACCTGGTGAATTTCTAGCACCACCACCCCATCCCATACACATGCAAACAATAGTATTTTCAAATTTGAAAAAGAAATAGTATTTTCCAAATTTAAAAAAAAAACAAGCTTCCTTAACTGGTTTGTGGCAACTGGTGCATTACTAATAAACAAATGTTATTTGATCACACCTCATTTTGCTTTACTACTCTTCCGACACTTTTTAACCCTCTGGAGCATTTGGAGCATCACCCATTTCCCAGTTTAGTAACCACTGATGATATTAAGTCAATGTTCACAAGCAGGTATTTCCTGTTAATCCAGCTTTTGTGTGTCATCCACATATATCAGATTGTTTTAAATGATGAGCACAAATACTGTATAACACCTGCAGCAAAAATATATTATGGTGCACAGGCAGACAAAGCTATATACCTTAGTTACAGATATTGGGCATTTTTCCCTAAGAGGATGCACTACTTTTTTGAGTGTGTATGTATGTATATATATATATATGGTGATTGCCACTTCTTTTCAGAAGATAACCAACCCTTACATGTTCGAATGTGAATGAGTCCGCATATGGTTCCACATGCCCCCTATTCGCACAAGTATATTTACACACATACATTCTTTTTAAATCTTTTAAGTCTTTTCTTAAAAGAATTTATACTAATTTTATTTAAAGGAAAAAGAAACTATATTTTTTTTAAATGATTTATTTGTTTCATAATTAAACAACATTTTCTAATACATTTAAATGATATTGGTATCCCTGTGATAAATCTATGCATATCTCTATTCTTAAGGGAACAAGTCTATTGCCAGTGTTCCAAGGAAAGATAGGTTAAACAGCCCATCAATTAGAGTAATTGCATCAATTAGAGTAATGAGAATTAATTAAAATAACTTACACGGTATGATTTTCATGAAAGAAAGGAAAATTATTTTCTTAAGAGGTTCTTCTGGTAATAGACTTGTTCAGAAGATTGATATGAACTGAAACAGTCTTGTAATTCATTGCATGTTTGTTGTTGTTGTTCACTGAAATTTTCATCATCATCAATATGTTTGTTTGTTTGTTTTATCCATGCAATCCAGCATTTATTTTTCTTGTCTGTCAAAACTGTTCAACCAAATTAACACAGGATTAACTCTTTAAACACTCATGTTTTTTTTTAGTTGTTTATTTGCTTGTTTTGTTGTTTTTGTTGTTTTTTTAAATTTGAGAGAATTAAGTATTTTTAGTCATATTTTTTTTTAATTGTTACCTTTTTTTAATGTTTTAACTGACTTGATAAGAAATCATAAATTAGTGATTTTAAGAAGAATTTTTATTTCATTTATTTTAAAAATATGAACTGTTTTTTCTTTCCTAGAATAGTTTTCTGGTTTGCTGTTGTTTATTAAATATCCTATAATATATTTTACATTGTTAGTTACAGCCAAACCAAATTAAAATAATAATAATAGTAATGAAAAAAGATTTTGAAAATACATATTTATTTAGTCAATTGAAATCTAAATTCAAGAGAAGTTCAATATTTTATATTTATTTGTATAAAGCTTCCTAAAGGATTATAATACTATGATGTTATATCTAATTGCATATTGATAGATTTACTTGTCCTTCATGCGCTTGAATGAAGCTAATTCATTGTACGTTTCTGAATTACCTATCTTTTCAAGAGTGTAACCAAGCCACATATGAAATGATGGAAAAGAACAAATTTCAGCATCAATCATTGAAACACTTTTTAATTTATTTCAGCTGATATTTTGATGTAGCTGTATCAAATAAATCAATACACACACATAAGTATAGGGTGGTCCAAAAGTTACAGACCCATGGAAAACTCTTTTTTTTCTAATTAAGACAATTTGTTGTATAGTGTATTTTAATTACCAAAATATCATTTTAGCAATATATATTTTGGTAATTGTAATACACTATATAACAAACAGTCTAAATTTTTTTTTAATGTTGTTTCATGGGTCAGTAACTTTTGGCCCAATGTTATAGGTACAATGAAGCTTGTAATTGACTAGCAATGAGCTTGATTTATATCAGCTAATTGGAAGTATAGGGAAAAAACTGAGCGTGCAAATGTACATTTTTAAGTATATAATAAATACAAATGTTATAAAACCAGAAACTTTCATTTCTTTCTAATTGTTGATCATCAATTGATCATTTTTACAAAATTATGTGTATAGAATTAGTCATTTACAACACTAGTAAATAATAATTAATAACAAACAGTTAATACAGCATTGTTATCATTAGACCCATCATCGACATTTATTAAATAATGAAGTTGTTGAACTGCTCTTGAATTTGTTGGGGTTTTTTTTTGCAATGGGTGGGTAACAATTGAAGTTTTCTTTTATAAATTTATTGATTATTTTATCCAAGAAAATTTGAATAAAATATCATATTTCTTGTATGAAAATGCCAACAACAAAAATTTTTAAAAATATATGACTAAAATATTTTTTACTCATTTTTATTGCACCTGCATCATACATGATGCTTAATATGACTAGTGTTGCTGTTTAACTTCACTGTTCATTTTTTAATTAGCTTTTTTTTTTCTCTTAATACAATAAGTTATTAACATTTATCATATTGTATTTTATTGATTTGACTATTATTGAATTTTTCAAACCCAGTTGTGTGTCTTTTTTGTCGTTGCATCATGAAAATTTTGGTTATGTTTTTCTAATTTTCGACAATTTTTTGCTCGGTACCAAGGGAGGCAACCAGACCAAACAACTTGGATTTATAATACTTAAGGGATTGTTTTTCAAATTTGAAAATTATATATATATATATATATATATATATATATATATTTGTTTGTTGGATTTTTACTGGGCTTGATTGCTTTTTTTCTTTTTTTGTTTATGTTTATTTCTAT
>JAYKTE010280052.1:0-11560 GCA_036873565.1 Xipholeptos notoides | reverse complement strand
TATTAAATTTTCAATTAATTCTTTTTAAAAAATGCTATTTGGAAAAGTCATCTCGCAACTGGTGTTGAATCATTATCGCTGGTGAAGAGGTCAAACTGCATCTGCAGGTTCAGAATCGTGTAATATTACATTGAGTTCAATTTCAAACTACATAACAAATAATTTAGACATATATCTCGACAAAAAAAATCTATGTACATATATATTTTTTAATCATGTTCTCTCTGTAAACATTTCCGTAATACCAGATATTTTTACAAAGCCTTTATTCCGTGAAATATATTTCGAGAAATAAAACCCAAAAAATACAGATTTTTTTTCTGCAAATTCTGTTCTTCTCAAGAATGAATTAACAAAACCAGAATATTTTTATAACCTTTATTCCAGGAAAAAATATTTTTTTTTTAAATAAATTCCTGTATTTTTTTTTTGTTAAGAATGTTCCTAGAACACCTGTATTTTTTATGAATTGTTTCTCCTTGAACAATGTTTCAACAGAACAAGAATGTTCGACAAAGCTTTCTTTAAAGAATATTTCATCCAAAAAATTACATCTGACAATAAAAAAAAATTCGGGAATCCAAATGTCATTCAGAAAAATGGAACAAATACCATAAAGATTGTGAAAATATACAGACTTTCGAATTGTCAAACACAGGATCAAATCCCAGCCATTACATGTGAGTAAACTTTTTGAGACTACTAGACTGGTTTGGTTAAACTCTCCGTAGTCGGCTGAGTGAATTCATCTGAGAAGCCATTCATTCAGTTCCACTTCGGGGCTGGAAGAAACGTTGAGGCGACTAACTCACGACGTGGCCCTGGACAGTGAAGCAAGATGTGGGACTGATTCTGGGTCCGACGATATACGGTGTTCGCCCTGGGAATTGGGATTGGCTGTCGCTCGCTGTGCTTGTCGGCTCTTGTTTGAGACGCGGTGAATTCGTTGGAAGGGGTCGGCTTAATCGGCCTCGGGCGAATGCTGCATCACGTACAATTAGAAGTAATTACAAAAATAGACCGCTCGTCTAAATGTCTATATCGCTGAAAATTTCTCATTCTGTGATCTACATATACAATGGAAAAAAAAAGTAGACGAACGAATTTTGATACTACTCTGAACATCATATAGTTTTTCCCGCACGCAGATTCTCAAGGTTTATGAGGATTTAATCATAAAAGCACTATCTATAATCGCTGTGCCTAATGCATGTGGACACATAGTCCCCTCTCACAATCTACATGTGTCAAAATACAATTCCTAAATGTACCACTGTGCCGGTGCATTTGTTTTGAGTAATATGCAGATTTGTCCAATTTAACTGCTACTTCCTGCTTAATTTATATGTCTGACATTAGTTCTGCCACTACCAGTGAATTGATAGCTCCAATTAGGAGCATAAGGAACCTGTCTAAATAAAGCTGTTCTGTCTATACTAGTAATATGTACGAATTCCATTACTTCTACATTGGTGCAAATACTTTAGTAACATTACCATTAAATTTAGAAAACACGGGATTTATCCACTCATTTTCTGCTGCTTAGTCAACTTAAAACAAGAGATATATATTTATGGCCTTCCCCGACCTGCTTGGCCACGACGTCATTTAGAGAGAGGGGATTGAAATCATGTAATGATTATAAAAGTTACATGTCATCTCTCTTTTCTCTCTCTCTCTCCCCCTTGTTCACATTTGAACTTCTACCCTTCGGAAAAGGTATGAATCCCTAAATTGCCCATGGCTTTGGATTATATAGTGCATATTGTATTATAAAAAAAACAACAACATTTGGTCAAAAGTTCATAAAAATGATTGCTCTCGGCAATAAAAGGCTTAAATGTTGATATTTAGTAAAACAAAATAAACTAACAAAATAGAAAAAAGTGATAAGCATTAGAATTTAAAAGCAGAAATCAACACATGAAATAAAGAAAAATGAATCTTTTAGATTTGAAATAATTTTTTATTTTTTATTTAATTTGGTTTACAGATTGTATGCAAAACGGTTTTTTGGTGTTCATTCACTCCTAATATTGATAAATGTTCACGCCTTTGTAGGCAATAAAAAAGTGAAGTTGCTACTTTCTACCAAATATAGGTGACTGAAAAACCAGACATGGTATTTGCGGAGAGGATATCTCTTTTCGTCATTTTTATTTTTTTTTAACTTCACTTTTATTCTTTTTTATCTCCATTTTTATTTTTTAATCTTCACATTTACTCCTGATTAACTTCACCCTTTTCTGTATTTTTCATTATTTTTTCTATTCTATTTCTTTTACTTTTTTCTTTTAGTTCTTAACATTTTTTCTTTATTTTTTGTTTTTCTTTTTTTCTTTTTTCTTACTTCGTTTTCTTCTTTTTCTTTCGCTTTTTCTTTTGTTTTATTTACTTTTTTTAATTTAATTTTATTTTTTTCTCTTATTTCCTTTTTTATTACTTTCTTTTCATTTCTTCTTCTTCCTCCTCCTCCTCCTCCTCTTCTTCTTCTTCTTCTTCTTCTTCTTCCTTTCTTTCTTTCTTCTTCGGTCTTTCTTTATTTTTCTTCTTCCCTTTCTTCTTTTTTTAAAATAAATTAAAAATTTTTAATTTTTTTTTTCTTCGTTATAAAAAATCACCTGTTTTCCTCTTGCACGTTCTAACAGGCAATAGTGACATGAACAAAAAATGCACCTGCACCCCCCTCCCTCCCTCTCTTCATGATCAATACTTTCATTTTACAGAAGCATTTCCAATATTATAATAGCGACCCGATCCTGTGACTGACTGCACCCAACCATCAATCGAAACTGTGTCACGGCTTGTATTGGAACTCAACACTTTTTTAGTACACCATTCTCTTAAATATTATAATATCTATAAATATGCGAGTAAAGAAGTCAGAGACACACTTTTTGTTTTGTCTCTTATACCTTTTTTTTTTTTAAACAATATCACAAATTGGGTTGATAATTGCTTAGAAATATCTTTTAAACCTCAAAATATTTTAATTTTAAATCTATCTAAACATCAATAGAGAATATTTATTACATATTTTTGGGAAAAAATACATAATTAGGCTCAATAGGCTAGTAGCTACTACGTCAGTCAAGCTCTTTGTTTCCTAATACTTTTTAAATGATATCACAAGTTGAGTTGATAATTACTTAAAAATATCTTTAAAACCTTGAAATATTTTAATTTTAAATCAATCTAAAAATCAATAGGCTAGTAACAATGTCACTCACGCTTTTTTTAATACTTTTTTAAAATAATATATAATAAGTTGGGTTGATAATAACTTAAAAATATCCTTTAAACCTCAAAATATTATAATTATAAATTTATCTACATATTAATAGGTTAGTAACTACGTCATTCACGCTTTTTGTTTTCTAATAATATCACAACTTTTTTAATAATATCACAACTTTGATAATTTCTTTAGAATATATTTTAAAACCTTAAAATATTTGGTAATTATGCAGATGACGTACGCGTTTTTGGGTTGATTATAAAATGGATTGGAATATATACATTTCGTTTCACCAAGGGCAAATAACCGGCAATTGTTTTAAAATCAAAAACATTTCTACAATTTTTTTTAAGTATTACAACTTTTTTTTTTATAGAGTTTCATTGAAAATAATGGTGAAATAATTTATTTAAAGTTTTTTTTAAGTGCCCAGGCAAAGCCAGGCAATACTTATGGTTTAATATATTTCTAATAATATAGGGCAGAGCAATTTCAAAAACACCTGTTATTTCTGCCCCACCTTGTGTATTCAAACTTCTTGTTTAAGTTTGACGCATGAAAATTATTAAGAATATAAAAAACCTTCAGATGAACTTTGAACTTTTTTTTTAACTGATAAATGATTATACAGCGTGTGTTTACTTGAAGGTCAGGCTGTCTGTGTCTTGCATTTAAAACAAACTAAATTGCCACATCTTTTTTTCAATAAGAAAATTAAACTTTAATTTTGTGGGGTTTTTTTTGTGTTTTACGGCATATCAACCGTTTTAGATAATTTAATGCTAAGAATAATCATTTTTGGTGAATGATATTTTTTGTCCACACTTTTTTGAATAACACAATATGTGCTATCTAACTCATAGCTGGAGGGAATTTGGGGATTTATACTTTTCCCAAGGGTATTAGTCCAAATGTGAATGCAAACGGAACAACTGGGATTCTAATTCGTGTACTACGATTCCAAAGTCTGCTTTTCTATATAATAGGCCTCTTTAATTACCTTAGAGGAAAGCATTAGGAATGAATTTATTATAAAAAAGCATTAGAAATCAATTTAGTATAACAAGCATTAGAAATCAATTTAGTATAACAGGCATTAGAAATCAATTTAGTATAAAAAGCATTAGAAATGAATTTAGTATAAAAAAGCATTAACTGTTTTTCTATAATAGGCTTCCTTAACTACCTTAGTTGCAAGTCTCCAGTGCTCAGGCAAAGCTGGGCAATAGTTTAAAATCATAAATTACTTTTTAATGAATCTAATATCAAGTAAGATAACGAAGAAGGTAAATAAAAAACAGAAAAAAAACCCAGAAAAATAGATTACTACTACTACTCAAAGATAAAAAAAGTTAATCTGATTAGCTTGCTCTCAGACTCTGCAAGTAGCAGACTAATTTAGATTGACTCTTTTTTTTCATAATGGGATGGTCGTTCCAAAAGTAATGCCTTCTATTTTTTAAATTCCATCTGAATGGGTCAGAGGGGATTGCAAATTGCACTGTTATGATGACTGAAGTTATGAATTCATGACCTGGAAGTTTCATCTCTCTGTTGCAGATATTGACGGTGTGAGATTCTAGAAAGCAACAAATGGACCAGAGGAGATTGCAAATTGCATCGTTATAAAGACTGAACTTATGAATTCATGAACTGGAAGTTTCATCTCTACGGTTCCAGGTGAGCATTGGCAGAAGATAGCAGTTTCAATTCTTACCCGAGCCAACCAGTGGGTTAATTGGTCAAAACGTGGTATGATAGACAACAACTATGGATGGCAGTGATTGTTGGGGATGCGGTTACAAGACTTAGAATTCCTATTTGAGGTCGCGGTTAGCCACCTGATAAAGGCCAGAGAATCAGTTAGCCGAAACGTAGTGTAATAACACCTAATCAAAGATGAGGACAAAAGTCTGCTAATAAAGATCATTACTGATCCTGGTATGTAAGAAATTTGAGATACTATTCCTTTTGGAATGATCTTCATATCCCAAAAAATAGGAGGCATTACTTTTAGAACGATTCTCCTATTTTAAACAAAAATGAGTGGCATTATTTCTGTGACATTCCTCGTATTTAAAAAGATAGGAGGCATTATTTTTGGAACGACTCTTGTATTCTAAACAAAAATGGGTACCATCATTTTGTGACGATCCTCAAATATAAGAAACCAAACAGGAGCATTACTTATGGAACGATCCTTGTATTAAAAAAAATAGCTGGCATTACTTTTGGAACGATACTCGTATTTAAAAAATTGGAGGCATTACTTTTGGAACTATCCTCGTATATAAGAAATAGGAGGCATTACTTTTGGGACGATATTCGTATTAAAAAAAAATAGCTGACATTACTTTTGGAACTATCCTTGAATTTTAAAAATTGGAAGCATTACTTTTGAAACTATCCTCGTATTAAAAAAGAACGTATATAAGAAACAAGAGGCATTACTTTTGGAACGATCCTCGTCTATAAGAAACAGGAGGCATTACTTTTGGAACGAACCTCGCATTTAAACAAAAATAGCTGGGATTACTTTCGGATATACTCGTATTTTAAAAAATAGCTGGCATTACTTTTGGAACAATACTTGTATTTAAAAATTAAGAGGCATTACTTTTGGAAAGCTTGTATGAGTTTTTCTTTTATTCGGCATATAAAATGGCAAAGAAAAGAGGACTAATTCTTTCTTTCCGTTCTCTAGAAGCCTCTTTCTTTATCTTTGTAGATAAAAGAAGGAAAAAAAACTGGATTAAACCCTAAGATTCAGTTAACGTTGTGTTGTAAAATTGTGTTGTTGTTGTTGTACAATAATACACTTGACCTTTTTCTGTGTCTGACTGCTGTATCAAGTTTATTTATTTCTGTAGTTTAAAATTAATACCTTTGATTCCCAAGAGCCAGAACAAGGGTAAGATTATTACAGAAAAAAAAGGAGATTTTTTATTTATTGAACAAAAGTATTGATTTTTCTTGATTCTGTAAAACAGAAATAAATAAACAAAAAAAAACTTGACACTTAATGTACTTTTAAACCTGTTGTTTGTTTTTAAAATGGCGTTAGAGGTTCAAGAACTTAAGAGTCTCGGGTTAACTTCAATTGTCTTTAGATTTTACTATTATTAATTTGTTTCGCTGTTTTTCATTAATTTAAATAAATAAATCTTATCTTACATAAATGCAAAAGTGACCTTGTGTGTGTGTGTGTTGTTATTTGTGTCTCTGAGGAAAGGGAACAGTTTCTCTACCAAACTAAACTAAACTACTTTGCCAATTTTTTGTCTTGAGACTTTCCTTTATAATAGGTTTCCTTAACTACCTTAGTGGCAAGTCCCCGGTGTCCGGGTAAAGCCTAGTATTTATATAAAAGTGACCTTGTCTGTGTGTGTTTCTGTCTGAGAAATGACTCTGCGAAACTAAACTACTCTGCCAATTTTGGTTTAGAGACTTGAAATTTGATATATGGTATTCGGACCTGTGAAACAAATTCGATTTGATTTTGAGGCGGGAAATAGCTGCTAAGGGGTTAAACCTGAAAAATTGGACCGTTCAATGTGCGTGAGTACACGTAGTACTCGCTGCTGGTGTGTGGTGGTGGTGTGGTGTGGTGTGTGTATGTGTGTATGTTGGTAGGGGGTGGCTTGTCATTTTGGTGAATGGCGTCGTGCGTGTGTACTGATAAACCAAAACCACTGTTTACAAAAGTAATTTTCGGCTTTCAAAAAGTAACAGCAGTTTTCTTAGAAATAAAAAAAATCTAGAAATTACAAAAATATGAATCAAAATGAGCACAAAAAGAGTCGAGTAGTAAGCGTTGAAGCAACATACAACCCCACCCCGCCCCCGAGAGCAAAAAAAACAAAAACGCCGTGTTGTCCGGCCGTGTGTTTGGTGGAGTAAGTAGGTGTGGATGGGCCATCTGGATGGCACTGTGGCAGTGGCTGGCATCCATCCACTTCTTGTAAATAAATAAAGTAATGAATAAATAGATAAATAAATAAACTTAATTCATCAGTTTGTTTTAAAGATAATAAAATAAGTTAAAGTTCAACTCATTAAAATGTAATTATATTTATTTGTAATTCATTGAGATGAGGCTTCATAATAATCTGGCATTGATTTTATTTTTGTTGTCATCATCTTTATTTATTTTTCATTACACCACATTTTCGGCCAACTTATCCTCTGGTCTTCGTCAGGTGGTGTTTTTTGGTTTGGTGCGATAGACAACAAAACAACTAAAGCAGTGAGTGCACTCACTGCCACTACTGTGCAGATGCGATTGCAAGACTCAGAGAGTTCCTTCCGAGGTCACGATTTAACCACCTGACGAAGGCCAGAGGATAAGTTGTCCGAAATATTGTTTAATGAAAAAAATAAATAAATAAAGATGAGGATAGCAGCAGCAGCAGCACGCAGCAGCAGTCCGCAAAAATAAAATCAATATTCATTAAAATGTATTTTTGTGCAGGCAGCAAGGAGAGAGAGAGAGAGAGAGAGAGAGAGAGCGAGCGAGCACTCCTACTTCATTCACTGTTGGGTGGGGTGAGTGCTGTTTGCTCTGCTGCTGACCATAAGTGACCACTATTCTTGCCAAGGCGTTTTGTCCCAAATATATAAAAAAAATACTAAAACAAATTCTAACTGAAAATTCAATTTAATTTTCACAGTTCTGGAAAGTTATTCAACAATTTGTTGATACAAACAAGTTTAGTTCGCAACACAGTACAGTAGGATATATTAAACATTAATAACTATAAACTTAACTGGTTTAAGACAAGAAAAGGGAACTTTTGAAATAATTGATTTTATGCATTCATTGAAGATGATGCAATTATACAAAAACTAGCAGGCAGACAATAATATTTGCCGTGTTTGCCTATTTTTCATTAAAAAAAAGGCATTCAGTGGATTAGATTAATTGCTAAAACCAAAAATGAAATATGAGAATTAATTAAAAACTTAAAAAAAAAAATTAAAAATCAATCAGTACCACTAAACGTTTTAATGTGTTAAGTTTTAAAATACGGCTAAGGTTAAAAGTTAAAACACAATACTGTGCAACCAACATTCAACAAACAATGGTAATTTTAAATGTGCACAATCAGGCTAGACTTGCTTAATCATAAAAAAAAAGTCTAAATAGCAACAGAAAACATAAACAAAACAACAATAAAACGACATCAATTTGATTCAACTACTCACTCACTATCCCTTTGGTCTTAAACTAAGAAAAATACTCGAGCACGTTAAAATCTCTGATTTTATGAAAATAAAAAAGTTTTCTGATTGCTAAAGAATGAGTTTGCAAAACAAAAATGAAAAGTATATACTTTCACGGTCTATCAAATAAGGATATTATAACTTCATTTGAGCTTCCGTAGATTCTACTATTAATCGTATTTTTTGACTAGATTTTAACCAATCAAATGAGTCTTACGTCAGTAACGGCAACCACTTGTATACTTCTACCTCCTACTTCTATGGGTATGCGTTCCTCCCTCCCTGTCATCAGTCTTTTCCTTTCTCTCCACCTCCTTTTATGTTAAGTACTCCTACTTCTCCCCACATCGACTGCTGCAGTGGACCTACACAGCAGACAACCTCTTCTCTGTCGTTGTCAGTCAGTCAGTCAGTCATTGATTCTATTCCTTGCCAGTCAGACCTCGGGATTATACAGTCGGGCGACGGACGTTTTTTTTTCTACACGACACACCGCATGTTGCGAAAATAAGGAAGGAAACTCACCAAGATTGGGATATTTTCTCTCTTGCCATTTTCCCCCCTTCTTGAATAAGTGTATATGTGTGTGGACGCCCTATTAATTAATTGCACACACATATACACATATAATTATTATCGTATATATATTTGATATATAACTTATATATCAAATATATAACACGTATATATATAATTTTGTCGAAGAAGAAAGATTGAAGACAACAGTAAGTCTCTTTACCTTCAATCTCTCTAAGTTTTCTTTTGGTCCGTTTGCGTTTAACATCGACCATTCCCGTAAATTATCTGAAAAAAAAAACCTGCTGTTAATTTTTTTATTGCTGTTATTGCTCTGACAGCTTTTAAAAGGAATTATTAAAGAAAAAAAAGTTTATTTAAAAAAAAAATCTGCTTTAATAAATTATCAAAAACAGAACCAAATCAAGAACTATGGCTGACGAATTGATTACTTCTACCCAACCGGACTCTGTTGGAAATTTGCTCGGAGACGACATTGGAGTTTTCGATCATTATTCTTCTAGTTCTTTCCAAGCAGAACCACTGAAGCCCCAACCATCGGCACCCCAGCCAATGTCTTCAGCCCCGAATGCATCGAAACCGCTGGTCGATGATTTTGGGCTCGACCCTCACATCACTACGACTTCTGCCAGCAGCAACAACCCCGTCAACCCCACGGCGGCTCCTAACTCCTCATCATCCTTTACCCCGGGTGAGCTTACTTCTAATAATCCTACAGTTATAAGCGACGACGAAGAATACGATGATAATGATGATTACAGGGTAAATAATCATCAGCATCATCCTAAAGAAGAAGGTAACAATCATCACCCAAATGACGATGATGACGATGGCTATGATGATCGCGAAGAAGAGTTAGAGGAGATGAATTATCAAAAGAACGGGGCCCCTTATCAGGATAACCCTGCCTTTAGTGATTCTGATTCTCCATCTGAATTTCACCATCATCATTCCGAGGCCCGTAAGGAGCCCTCGCCTTTTTCAACCCTCCCTGTTAATTCGGGCGTTGTCACTAATAATCACCCCCAAGCCAAGGGCTACGACGACGACAGCGAACACGATAAGTCTGATGATGATGAAGATGTGGAGGACATCGAAGAGGATGATGTCGTCGTCGTCAGGCCGTCTGCTGAACCCAAAAACCAACATCCTCATCAATCTCTTGATCATCATCAAGAAGACGATGACAAAGAAGAGGTCGATTCTCTTACTGAAGACAACGTTGTTGTTCTTGATGACGATGAAGAGGGTGATCATGATGATGATGATGATGATCAGTTTGTGTATTCGGCTAGTACCACCACCACCTCTGCTGCTCCCCCTGCCACCGAAACCTCTGAAATAATCGAGCCCCC
This sequence comes from Xipholeptos notoides, assembly GCA_036873565.1. NCBI lineage: Eukaryota > Metazoa > Mollusca > Cephalopoda > Idiosepiidae > Xipholeptos > Xipholeptos notoides. Next base: position 1,207 of record JAYKTE010280052.1, on the reverse strand, counting down.
TTTTAAATCTTTCGAAACCGAATCCTCTCCCGGTGTCTTGTCGTCGTCTGAAATTTCATCATCTCCATTTTCGTCGTCAGCCGCTCCCCCGATGACGGGGGGCGCTGATGTTGTAGAACAAGAAGCGTCACCATCGGCATTTGATCTAGCAGAAGGGTACCCCGACCCCAGTCCAGCTATGTCCACCACCACCACCACTAGCTATGCACCCCCGTCACCGTCCGCTCCTCCGGCAGCGGCCACTTTCTCCCCCCCATCGCCTTCTGATGATGCCACCTCTGCTGTCATTTCCCAAATAATGGGCGACGATGCTGCTTCTGGCTTTGCCGGCACGGTGACCCCTGGGGGACAGGAGGTCTCACCGGCCGCTGCCGCCACAGAGGTCCTCAAGACGATGGATGATGATGATGATTTAAATTACGATGATGACGACGATGACCATCCCCAAATGCCCAGTGCCCCGCCTTTTAGCTCTTCTTCTCTCCCCAGTTCCCAAGCTTCGGCCCCCCAGCCTTCGGCCCCTCCCCAACCTGTCGAGGCAGACCTGTTTAGCCCCCAAATCACTAATAGCACCACCACTACCACACCACAAGCTTCGTCCACCCTGTACAATTCTCACAGCACCAGAGAACCCGAGTCCTTCACAGCTGAACCCAACGTTGTACAAACAAGCCCTCTATTTACAGACCAACCCAAAGAAGTCCAATCCAAGCCGACATTAGAAGGTAGGACCTGACGACTCACTCCTTACTTAGTACATATATCTATATCTCTCTAATATTTAATATATGTACCTGTCGGTTTTTACCAAAGAAATCGATTACATACGTACATACATATTTATATAGACCTTTTATTGAGAAAATGTAATAATAATGTACACCTTACACACCCCTTTTAAGTGGTTTGTGTGTGTGTGTGTGTGTATGTGATGATGGGTAGCCTGTGTTTGGTGTTGTGTGCTTGATGGATCCAATATTTGGTTAAATTAATTAAATCCACTCGCTAATTAATAAATAATTTTTGTTTCTGTACGAATTTTATATCCTATCCTAGCCATCTACAAAAAAGACCTTGCTTTTTTAGCTGTGTATATATACTTATATAGATGTGTTTGTACGTGATGATGAAACCAATATTTTTTTAAAGGAAGAAAAACAAATTATATATATGTATATATATATATATATATGTGTGTGTATATATA
>JAYKTE010279941.1:0-11561 GCA_036873565.1 Xipholeptos notoides | reverse complement strand
TGTGTGTGTGTGTGTGTGTGTATGTGTGATTTCACGATATATAATTTTAGTCGTTATTTTTGTTCATGTTCTATTATTTTAGTCAGTATTATTTATGATATTAAAATAATGACTAAAAATGGTATATATATTTGTATATCACAGTAAAAATCATTTCTAATGCATGTTTTAGTAAAAGATATTTCTAATGTATTTTCATAGCAAAAATCATTTGATGTATTTTTATATTAAAAATCTTATCTAATGTATTTTCATTGTAAAAATTATTTCTAGTGTTTTTATAGTAAATCCATTTAGAATGTATTTGTATACTAAAAATTATTTCTAATGCATTTTTATATAATCATTTCCATAGTAAAAATGATTTCCAAATGCACTCTTTATAAAAGATATTTCTAATGTATTTTTATACTAAAAATTATACCTAAATCATTTTATAGTAGAAAACATTTCTAATGTATTTTCATGAAAAAAATTGTTCCTATGAATTGTTATTGTAAAAAACATTCCTAATGTATTTTTAAAACCCATTCTAATGTATTTTCATAGTTTAGAATGTATTTCTAAACTATTTTCAGAGTAAAAATCATTTCTAATGTATTTTTATAGTAAAAATTATCTAAATATATTTTTATAGTAATGCATCATTTCCAAATAAATGTACAGTTGAAGTAATTTCTATCAAAAAAAGTTTCCTGAAGACTCATTAGTATGAGCTCTTATTCGAACATAGCTTTTGAAAAGATTCAAACATATTTCACCATGAAATAAAATTGGAAAGAAAGAACAAAATTCATTGAAATAATGAAATCATTTGAAAACTCTTATTAAGAAACTAAAGATATTTTTTAGGAAAATACAAAAATATTTGATTTATTATGGAAAACAACTTAATATCAATTTATCCATTTTAATCCTAACAATGCACTACTATTACTTCCACACATGCAAACATATACACAAGCTTGTACATACACATACATGAATATATGTATACATACATGCAGACATACACATATATGAATACATTCACACATATATAAACTACATAAAATGATGTGGTCAGACACAACCCCATACACACATATATAGAAATATACTCACATATAGATATACATAAACAAGCATATATTCGCACATACAATGTACTTACAGGCATGCACCGGCCAACCACACACATATAGGAAAATACACATATATATGTGCAAACATATATTCAGATATGAGCAGATTTTCACACACATGTACACATGGGAATACGACCAGCATACACACATACATACATACACACACACACACACACACATACGCGCGCTTAGGAATATGCTCATACATACAGATGGACTAAGAAGCATACATTTAGACACAAGCACATATTCTCACACATTTACTTAAAGTGCGGGCACACACACATACACATACACACATACGAGATACATTCACACATACATATGCGAAAACAAACTTATACTCAGACACAAGCACATATTCACACACGTTTTAATAGAATATACCAGTGCACCCACAAACACAAACTCACACAAACACACACATGTGAACACACAAACATATACTAATGAATGTATGTCCTGCCGGTGTCACCTATTTATTATATTTGGCTCATAAATCCAAATTTGCTCTATTTTTTTCTTAAAGCTGGTCACCTACCCCAGAGGGTCTATGCTTAAGGCCTTACCTACTTCAAGTGGTCTAGATTTATTGCTTGGTCAACTCCTGGGAAGTCTAAATTTACTGAAAATTAAATTCCAAGGGGATAAAGTCACACTATTTTTGAAAAAATAACTATTTGTAATGCTATCAACCCTCTCAACAGACAATATTGGGACAGTGCCAATTTGTAGGTTCTTACCATTCCCTAAATATTGGTTATTAGAGTCTTATATTACTAGACTGAAATAGTGTTATTGTACATTATTAGGGTCATGTATTATTAGATTGAAATATTCTTCAGGAAACCCAGCTAAAAGTATACTATTATAGTTTATTACAATCTAGTATTATTTGATTTGGCATATGTTTATGTTAGGTTAAGTCTACAATATCAATGATTATTAGGATAAGGTATTATTAAACTAGAACTGTTCAAGAGAGCTAGCTCAATGTACAATATAGGTTATTACAGTCTGGTATTATTGCATTAAAATGCTGTTCAGGAAAGCTAGTTCAATGTACAATAAATGTTATCATGGTCTGGTATTATTAGAATAAAATAGTGTTCAGGAAAGCTAGTTCAATATACAATATTATAGGTTATAAAGGTCTGGAATTATTACACTAGAATACTGTTCAGGAAAGCTAGTTCAATGTACAATATCATAGGTTATTAAGATCTGGTATTATTACACTAGAATACTGTTCAAGAGAGTTAGCTCAATGTACAATATTAGAGGTTATTAAGGTCTGGTGTTATTACATTAGAATATTATTTAGAAAAACTTGCTCAATGAACAATATAGCTTATTAAGGTCTGGTATGAATACACTAGAACAATGTTCAGGGAAGCTAGCTAAATATATAATATAGGTTGTTAATTTCTAGTATTATTACACTAGAATAGTGTTCAGGGAAGCTCGCCTAAAGTACAATATAAGTTATTAAAGTCTAATATTCTTACGATAGAATAGTGTCTATGCCTGAATATATTAGAATGTCATAGTAATTAGGAAAGGCTGTTAGGTTTTATAAGCACTTACGGTGTAGTCATATTAGATTCGGATAGTGTTATGGACAGGTAAATAAAAGCTAATAGGATTTAGTATTATTGAGAATGAGACGTTTCAGCGTGGCTGATTTGGCATGGCCGATTCGGTGTTGCCAATTCAACTAATTGACTTAAAAATAAATATTATACTTTTTATATTCATCTTTTTTTATTAATTCATAAATACATTTTCATGTTTTAAAGAAATAAACAAAAGTTTTAAACTTAAAAAAGTTAAAAATGTCACATTTTCTTTGAAATCTTTGACTATTTCATTTTTTAAAAAACATTTTTTTTAATAAGATATTAATACAAAATTAATTCAGATATTTGTAGAAAATAAAATATTTAACAAGCCTTTTTTACTTTGAATAATTAGTTTACTGAACTAATTTTAAAAATGTAAACAAAACTTTGACTATAACAACAAGGCACTAATTTGATGATGAATTGTCCCACTGCTAAAATGAACCAAACGCTGAATTATTAGATTGGGATAGTAATCAGGAAACATGGTTCAATATACCATTTAAAGAATTATTAGAATTTTATATTATTAAACAGGAATAGTGTTTAGAGAAGATTGCTAAATAACAATATTCTAGGGCAGGGGTTGGCAACCTTTTGGATAGTTAGGGACTAACAGTTAGGTAGAGTCATGGAAAAGGGCTAAACAGCTATGGCTGCAGTGTCATGGGCGAGGACCATGTTATCAAATAAGTAAATGAATTGTCTGGGTGTTCTAAGAAAGTAAGGATTCAATATAATATAATTGTTTTAAACAATAGAAAAAGGAGATATGCAAATGGGAGATACTTCAGGTGATTATGACCAATGGAACCCTCCCCCTTAATCATTCTTTGAATTGTCCAGTCTGTGCTCTTTAAGTAAAATAAAAGAGATTTAGATGCAATATATTAAGGCCTCTAAACTGTCACTTCGGCTTGGTTTGCCTATATTTATATCAGGTTCAGGGTAAGATGGAGGGCCAGACAAAATTGACTCATGGACTGGATGTGGCTCGAAGGCTGGGGCTTGACAACCCCTGTTGGAGTATATTAGGGTCTGGTAATATTAGAATGTAATAGGGGACAAAAATGTACAATATTATAGGTTATAAGAGTTTTGTTGGATAATGTGAAAAAAGCTGGCAAATCGACATTATTATTGGCTATTTATATCTTTCATAACTACCAAATACTAGTATTTGAGAAGAAGTACTCATAAGGAATATTTAAATATTCTTTCTATAGCAGCCATTTTGTTTTCTGAAAATTTGCTTTTTTATTTCCATCTAAGATGTATTTGGCAGCATTTTGTAGTGAACAATCAAGATTATAGTCAGATATCTTGGATAATAATAAAGATTTATCTCAGAAATAGGGACACCTATCAGTGAAACACAGCTTTGTATTAGGGAAATGGAATTAATCATTCTTTATAGCTAAAAGTCTAAGATTATTGAATGTATTGCTATATCTTTTTTATTATATTAAAACTATGCTCCAAACGAAAAGATTATTATTTATCTGGACTCTTTTCTTGGGATTTACCATAGGATTATTGTTGTATTTTGTTGATACCAACATACTATACATCAGTGAATGTTTAGTACAAATTCAATATTGATTTATATTTGGACCTCTTTCATTACCTTAAATAACACAAAATGTAATGATAATAATATATTCTAATACATTTTCATCATTATAAGCGTAATACATTTTTATAGCAATGAATTCTGCCTTTTATAGCAATCAATTCAAATGCATTTTTATAATAACCTGTTCTAATCGATTTTTATTGTAAGCACTTCTAATGTGTTTTATATTAGTATGTATTGATGAATTTTACAGTGCTAAATTCTCATGCATGTTTGTAGTCAATTCTAACCCATTTCAATATCTAAGAATTTATTTTTATCATAATAAAATCTGTATTTTCATAGCAATGAGTTCCAATATATTTTTATGACAAAAATTTCTTATTTATTGTTATAATAATAAAATGTAATGCACATTTTGTTATAAATCCTAATGATTTTTTTAATGGTAAATTAAATTACATTTTTATATAGCTAAATGTTAATGTATTTCACAGTAACATATTCAAATTTATTAGAAATCAATTCTAATCCATTTTTATAGTTATGAATTCTAATGCATTTCATTACAATAATCACTAATGGATTTTTATAGAAATAAATTTTAATGTATTTTTATAGTTATGAATTTTGAATATATTTATATTAATTAACTATATTAATTATATTAATTTTTGTAAAAAACTTTCCTGATTTTTTTATTTATAAATTAAAATGAATTTTTATACTGATAAATGTTAATTCATTTTTATCATAATTTATTCTATTTTATTTTTATAGTAATAAATTCTCATGCCTTTTTATAGCAATAAATTCTAATGTGTTTTTATAGTAATAAATCCAATTTTTGTCCTAATAAGATTATTTTGAATTTTTATAGCAATAAATTCTAATGCATTTCATAATTATGAATACTAATGCATTTTTTTTATAGTTACGAATACTATTTTATCTTTACGAAAATAAATTCTGAATATATTTTCATAGAAATAAATTCTAATGGATTTCTACATGAATGAATTCTAAACCATTCTATAATTATGCAAACTAATGAATTTTTGTAGCCATGAGTACTAATGCCTTTTCATAGTAATAAATTCTAATTTATTCCTAAAAAATACAACCCAAAAATTCTTATAAAGAAATAAATTGAAAAAAAAATGGGGACCCAAATTTAAATGTTTTTGAGATAATTTCCTTGAATATTTTTCCAGGGCCATTCAAGAGATTATGTTTTTTCAAGAAAAGAGCAGCAGCACCATCATAGTGAGAGAAAAAAAAGGAGTTAAGAATGAGGGAAGATTAAGATGTGTGAGGGTGTGATTGAAAAGGAAAAGTTGTCGAAGATGAAGGACAAAATTGACATCACTCTCCTCTTTTCCCATATTTCAATTCTCCACCACATCCTTCACTTTTACCAGGAATCAATGTTCTCTTTCAATCAATGGCACCAATCATAGGTGCTACTTACAATATTGATTCATACAATTATCCCCTCCACAGCCTGCTCCTTCCAAGGAACTTTCAACCAAGCTTCATTCCTTTCTTCCTTCCTTCCATAATGAAATCACTTCAGAATATTCATTTGAAGGAAAAAATATATATATAATTGAAAAAAAAAAACAAGGGAGTGAAAATGAAGAAAATCTTTCAAACGAGTTTGCCAAAAAATAAAAGATTTTTGGGGCTTGTTTTTTTTTTTTTCAGTCTCTATATATTTTTTTTCTTTTTGGCAAGATAATGATAATGGTTTGGTTAGGAATGAGAGAAAAGAAAAACTGAATGAGAATCTATTTCATCATTCAATAAATTCTTTTTTCACGAAAGAAGCAAAAATCATAATAAATGAAAATAAAAAATGAGTTAAAAAAATTTTTAAAAATAAAAAAATATATATATATCTATAAAAGTAAGAATGTGTGAGTGTATGTGTTTAATTGGAACTGACTCTGCAATTTTTGGCTCTAAAGACTTGAAATTTCATTGAAAGAGTATTCAAACCTGGGTAATACTTTTTAATCAGCTTTGAGCAAGAAATTTAGCAGCTAGGATGACAAAGTTGAAAGATTTAACCATTGCGGTCTCTACGAAAGTACTCTGCCAATTTTGGGTCTAAATGCTTTTTAATTGAGCCATAAAATTAGTTGATAAGGGTTCATAGTTTGGAACTAGGAAAACATAAATCAAAATGAACAAAAAAGACATCAAACCATTCAGTTCAACGAAATTTGCATAGCACAATGATTCAGACCACTGTAATTTGCATAGCACAATGGCAACTTACATTTCATGAATTACAATCGAAAGAAGAGCATTTCCAGGCCTTCCAATTTTCCTATATAATAGTCGTAATTAACTACCTTAGTAGCAAGTCCTAGCACCTGAGCAAAGCCATGCAATACTTCTAATATACATATATATATATATATAGAGAGAGAGAGAGAGACAGAGAGAGAAAGAGAAAGAGTAAACTGATGAATGTTTACTGATCATCACAGTTCATAAAAAAATCTAAAACCGTACCTCTTTCAACATCTTTCTACACATGAACTTTTAATCAACTCATTAATCTGTTTCATGGCAGATCTACATTTTTCTAAACATAGAAAGGGCCCCTTTTTTATTTGATCAATCAAAATAATAGAAGAACAAGTGTACATCATATCATTGTACAAGGTTGGTGAAAAAGTGATGTCGAGTAGATATTGGGTATCTGGAGACAACTCATGAGGAGACCACTGGCAACTGACACTTTTTCCAATGGGTTTTACGTTTCTACCACGATTCTATGGTCTACATCTAACTATCCTGCAATTCATCTAGTGGTAAGAGTACGATTCTTAAAAAAAAGAGTTTGCAACTGGTCAGAATCAAGTTTCTTTGAGGACCTTTCTTTAGCTTATCTTTTAGATTAAACTCACCATTTTGGAAACCGAAAAAACATTTTCATAAATGCTTTAAATAGATTTTTCTGCAGTACTTTTAATAACACCTTTGTGAAACTCGTAGAGTAAAAAACATTTATTATGTATCGATTAGATGGGACACACATGGTTCAATCATGGATGTGTGTCAAAAGCATTACAAGTGCCTGTTGAGCGGTTACAAAGTCGATTCAGCTGATGTCAGCAGAGCTAGCAGATGCGTTCGCCGATTTCAGAGTGGTGATAGAGGTGGGAATGACAAAGCTCTCTCCGGACGCGAAAATGGACCGCCTCGTTCTTTGCTTGCAAAAGTGTGTTGGGAATGGTGGTAGGTAAGTAGAAAGATGGTAGATTTTTGGGTTGTGGAATGAATTAATTTGCATGTATTCCTATAGGAATAATTGATCCAAAATACGAATAATTTAACATATAACGTATGTTCCGGAACGAATAAAATTCGTCAGTAGAGGTGTTACTGTATAGCAAAAATGTTATAACAGTTTTCTCACATGTTTTTAACTAAATAAAATTGATTGACTCATTTCTGTCTGGTTTATGACATGGCATGTTTGTACATTTATGTTTGGGCATACAATTTGATACACTTTACATTGATAAACAATTCATTTACATTTGAAGAAAATATCAGATTTTTCTCCTTGCTTTATTTTGAAGGGTTGGGCAATTTGATTAAAATTCATGAAGTTGTTTTGAAGTGAAAAAAACATATTCCACAAAGAAAAGAAAAAAAGAAACGAGGAAAGCAACAGAGATAAAGAAAGAAAAAAAAAAGAAAAAGAAGGCAAAAGAAGACAGGAGAAGTAAAAACCAAAAATGAACAATACTGAAAAAAAAATAATGGAAAGGCGTAAAAGAAAATAAGAAAATATGGAGAGGGGGTAAAGAAAGCTAATGATAGAACACAAAAGGGAAGTAATAATAGCAATAATAATAACAATAACAATAACAACAATAATAATAATAATAATAATAATAACAATAATAATAGTGTATTGTCACTCTGACTCCGGTAAAAACCACTGGTTGCTGGCTGCGCAAACGCCTGATGATTGCTGTGAGATCCCATGATAATGATGATGATAGCAATGATAAGGAGGAGGAGGAAGAGGAAGAGAAGTAGAAGAAGAAGAAGAAGAAGAAGAAGAAGAAGAAGTTTTGCTTACCTTTCTATCGACCTTCTTCTTCTTCTTCTTCTTCAAGAAGAAGAAGAAGAAGGTCGATAGAAAGGTAAGCAAAACAAAAATAAGAAAAATAAAATAAGGAGAAAAGAAGGAAAGAAGAAAAAGAAAACTTTTTGTAAGTAAAACCCGCATTGCATCATTATAAATTTATTAAAATGAAGATGTAATCGCTTGTTTTTTACGCTACTGAATGGCCAAGAAAAATTAGTTGTGCACAGGGGGACTATTTGAACCATTCTGGTAACTAACTAGATTTGCCATTGTCATGGTCCATAACTTGATAAACAAAAATACAAAAATATTCTGTTTGTATTTCTATCGAAAGTGATTTGACAAAGTTTGTCTTAAAGATCAGTTTAATAAACTTCAGTAGTTCAAGTTTATAATAAAAGCATGATTTTGGGGCCCTCTTCCTTTACGGAGACAGATGATCATTAGGGGTCCCTATCTTCGGACACCAATCACTTGATCTGCTCAAGCCACTTTCCGGGCCTTACTGCGAGATGTATTTTAGCCAGAACTGTACCCAAAGCCTTTCTTTATACCCCCAGCCATGGGGTACATAAATACTTGCCCTCTTTTCTTCAATCCATTGCCATTGCCCCAAAGGTCCAAACTTCTTTCTTTGGCTGATCTAAGGGATTCGTCCAGTGGTTGTTACCTGCAAGGCGAGGAAGTTCTTGATGCGAGGAAGATTCAAAACAAACGATCCCTTTATATTTATAAAAAAAATATTAATATATTTTTTATTGTCCTACGAAACTTGTGTGGGGAGAGAATAGTGAATATTACTCATACTTTTTATTCTACATATTTGCTTAAAACTTAACTACACAGCCATTTGTTTTTGAACAATTAGTTTGGATTTGATGTTGGTTTTTGTTGTAGATTCCTATAATTTCCGTTCCTTTCTACTGGCCATTGCTGTGAGTCTAACAGGAATACTATTCTTTATTTTTTGGACTAATACTTTGGATTTCATATCTAATATTTCTAGATTCTTATTTTGTGTTCTATAATACCGATCATGGCCGTGAGCCTAATAAAAATATATTCTTTGGTTTTGGGCTATCACTTTTGATTTAATATTTAAATTCTGGACTCTTATTTAGTGTTCTATTATACTAATTGTGATTGTGAGCCTAAAAACAATATTATTTTTTATTTTTAGACCATTACTTTAGATTTAATATTGGTTCTTCTTTTAAACCGTTTTTTTTCTGTTCACTAATAATTTTTTATTATTAAATCATAGAAGTAAGGGCTTGTCATCTAGTTATTTATAATCCAGGAATTTCAGTTTGCTCCTTTCATCTAACTACTTATCCAATAACGAAGAATAAAGTTTAGAAGGAAAGAAAAGTCAAAGAAGAACACGAAGAAGTAGGTAAATGAAATATAGAGATAGGGAGTGAAAGAAAGAAACAATCAAACAAACAAGAAAGCAAACAAATAAGGCTGTAAGGACATCAACCGTAGAACTAAACCAAAAATCAATTATTTGAGATTTGAATGGCCCATCCTTCTTCCATCAAATTAGATCAAAACTAATTGCAAATTCTGTGAGATGTTGAATCAATGATCATCTATTCATAAATACATTGACTCTCTTGATCTTAATTCTTGAAAAATATGCCCTTCAGCCCTCTTTGAGTATTAATTGACAAACTCGTGAATCTTACTGTCAAACTTAGAGGCCTAATCGGAACTGCAAACCAAACCAATTATTCAAAGGGGTCAGACTGTCCACCTTCCGTAGGCATTAACGGGTAATACATCAATTTACGAGGGTCGTTCCAAACGTAATGTCACCTAATTTTTAAAGTTACTTTTCAAAAGTTGAAGAGCTACGAAGTCTGGGTGTTACTATCAAAACTGGTGACCTTTTGTGCTCCGGAATTTATTTTTCTGCATAAACATAACGATTGCCAATTTACTTTTGCTAGTGATGAATGAGGTGGCTCATTTTTTTCACCTCCTATTTATTGTTCAGCTTGAATGGACCATAAGGGATTGCAAATTGCATTTTTAAGATGACTGAAGTATGCATCCATCATCTGAAAGTTTTGTCCCTCTGTTGCAGATATTGACGTTGTGAGATTCCAAAAGAGCAACGAATATCATAGACGTGCATCAAAAGCAGAAGTGCGTCATTGAATTCCTCCATGAAGAAATAATTGAATCATTCAACTTCCACCGGTTCCTTTTGAATGTTTGAAAAGCCGATGCAGTTGATGTCAGTAAAGTTATGAGATTGATGTCATCGATTTCAGAGTAGTGACAGAGATGCGTAGTGACAAAACGTGCACCCGGCGCGAAAATGGACCGCCCCATTCATCGATAGTCAAAGTACATTGAGAATTGGGATAAGTATGTAGAAAAATTAATTGTGGAGCACAACATGTCCCTAGTTTTAATCTTATCACCCTCGTCTTCGTAGCTCTTTAATTAAAAATAAACTTTAAAAACAAAATAGGTGGCATTATTTTTGGAACGAGTTTCGTACAAAAAATATATATAGTAGATTTTCTGAGTGTTCAACAAATCAGTCATGATCCAGGTCGGTCTGACATGGAAACGATTCTTCATTTTTGGAATCGGTGAATAGCTAATTATAAGAGTTTTGAATCAGGATAAATGCTTCTTACTACTCCTTTATTCATGTTTACTTCTCTCTCAAACATTTATATCTATCAAACATTATCCCATTCCAACTAAAGCAGCTGCCATTTGTGGACGAGATGGAATAGAGAAAGAAAGAAAAAACGGATAAAAGAAAAAAGAATGAAAGAAAGAAAGATTTGTTTTCCAGTATATTTTTTAAGAAACGGAATTATGTTGGCTGATTTATTGGATTTTATTTATTTACTTATTCGTTTATTAATTTGTTCATCTCAATTTTTTTATTATTCATTTTATTTTATTTTCTAACCTAAAGTTCATCCTGGGCAACGTCTAAAACTGCATTCACATCGGAGATGTGATATATTCTTTTTAAATTCTCTCTTTCTTCCACTTCTCTATATATATATATATATATATATATATATAGAGAGAGAGAGAGAGAGAGAGAGAGAGAGAGAGATAGAAAGAAAGAGAGAGAGAGAACT
>JAYKTE010279830.1:0-11564 GCA_036873565.1 Xipholeptos notoides | reverse complement strand
CATCATGATTGTCAGGAGAATACCTTTTTTGTAGAGAGTCTGGAATCAAATGGTAATGGATTATAATACACAAGGGAAGAGTTACTTTATTCATATATATACTAGAAAAAGATACCCGCACTTTGCGCGGACAAGAAAAAAGCACGATTGGCCTTTGACCTTGAAAAATTGAGTGCTCCATCACTAAGTGGGGGACTATAATAATGCCAGATTTGGTCAGGACTGATCCAGTGGTTTAGGCTGTAAGCAAATATATATACACAGACTTGACATCTTTGACCTTGATCTTGAAAACTGTGTGCACAATCCATAAATGGAGAAGCAGAAATGCGTCATCGTAATCGTTCATGAAAGTTTTGGTCATGATCGATTCAGTGGTTTGGGCTGTCGGAGTGTATATATGCATAAGCTTGACTTTTGACGTTGAACTTGAAAAATTATGTGCATAATTCCTAAGTCGGATACAATCATAATGCCACATTTGGTCATGGTCAGTCCAGTAGTTTGGACTGTAAGAAAATATACATATATAGGCGATGACCTTGATGAATGTTAACCTTGACCTTGAAAATTGGTGTGCATTATCCCTTTGCATAAGACCATCTATATGCCATGTTTTGTCATTATCGGTCCACTGGTTTGGCCTCTACCAGAGAGTATACATAAATAGGCTTTTACCTTGATAGAACATGGCCTTAACGATCTTTAACCTTGCAAAATGATGTAAGCCATTCGTCAATTTTAGATAATTATGCCAATTTTGGTTAAGATTGGTCCACTGGTTTGGGCTGTAGGAGAGTTGTACACGTGTAAACACACACACACACACATACACACACGCATAGGAACGCTACTTTATCATATAAGATATATATCATATTATAACGTTATGATCAAACCCAAAATATTAAATAACAAATGACATAGTGCCAAAAACTGTTTCGATCTTATTGGATCTTATCAGAGACATACAATATTGTATCCATTCAAAATCCCAAGTGGGATTCATAGTGGAAACCACCTTGACCGAGAGCAACGCTATAACGACTTAACCATGACCCTGTCATGCGTTCATAATGACAATTTTTATAGTTTTGCTCTTAATAGTTGTGGTACTCCTCCTACAATATGTTTTTTCGATTATCAATTTTCGGCATTTATTGTTGGTATTCCGGTAAAACACATACCAAGGAATACTTCCAGATACATAAAGTACCACAGAGTGAATGTTCAAGAAAGTCAGCCCAGCCGTTTTGGGGGCCATGAGAACGAACTCAAACACAGATCGACGCACAGACAGAGTTCCATTTATGTATATTTTTAGATGCATATATATTAGAAGTATTTCTCGGCGTTGCTTCGGACTTGCTTTGGTTTTCCTATTGCGCTAATTTTAATCTGTCATTTTTGTAATTTCAGGATCCATCTTCTTTCTAATAAAACTCACGTAAATTTTTGAAATCTGAAAATTATTTTAATAAATTGCGATTATATTTATGCTACAATGGCCGTCAGAGCCTCAATACAGCGAAGAGACGGAACAGGCCTGCAACGACCTAATTTTTAAAGTTTGATACCTTAGCAGCTATTTTTCCAGCTCAAATCAATTTTCTTTCATATTTTTTAATACTCTATACATCATATTTATTTTTCAATGCATACGAATGGACCATAGAGGATTGGAAATTGCATTATTAGAATGACCTAATTTCTACATTCATGTTTTGAAAGTTTCTTCTTTCATTAGCAGATATTGAAGTTGTGAATCTCTAAGAGATCACTCCATGTCATGAATGTGCGACAGTGACAGAAATGCGTCATCGAATTCGTTTATGTAGAAACAAATTGAACCTATCAACATTTACCGGTGCCTATTGATCCTTTACAGAACCAACGCAATTGATGTCAACACGGTTAACAGAGATGTCAGTTGATTTAAGATTAGCGACAGTTATGTGAGTGACAAAGGCATTCTGGATGCAAAAAAAGTGAGTTAAGAATAAAAGGGACTATATTGAAAGATAAATTCTAGAGCACACAAAGTTGCCCGTTTTAATGGTAACACTAATGTCTTCGTAACTTTCCACTTCATTTAGTTGAAATAAAAATAAGTGCCATTACTTTCGGAACACACCTCGTATATATATATATATAAATATATATTTCCAGAAGAAGGCCAACTTTATAATACGATTCGTTTCAGTGTCTATGATATTATATGTATCCTATACATCTATATTCATTCATAGACACATATACATTTATGCTTGTATATGTTTATATTTCTTGTCTTAATAATACAGTGAATGATTATAACTTTATCTCGATAATAATGTATACTTTTTTATCAGTCTCTTTCATGTGCAATATTGTACTCCATGACACGCTCAGCCGTAATTCATAATTAGGAAAACTTATTTAATTAAATATTTCCTTGATATTTCAGTTGACATTTGATATTTAAAGATTATAAATATGAGAGTTGTAATGGGACATTATTGGAGAAGTCATGCAACAATAGGTTATTTAAAGATTAAACTAATAGTGTTCTATTAACTATTTATTTGTGATGCTTTTTATTCAAGCATTGTTCACATTAAATAATGTAGCTGATTGAAATCAGTAGCATTTTTAGAATTTACAAGCAGCGTGCAAAAGATAACATTTTAGGTATGGCAAAACATGATAAAAACCCGCTCACCGTTTTCGACACAGCAGCTGCATTTTTCAAATTATTTTTTATAGTTTAGGACTTAATAATTGCACTAAAAATGTCTATTAATATCGAAATTGCCAGAAGGAAAATAGATTCGTAATTGGACAAACAAATAAAAATACTTCAATTGAAAGAAGCGTTCGACGATGATTCGAACATAACTTCCAAACCACGCAGTGAATCTCGACAACCAACCATTTATGCATTATTAGTCGTCGTTTTTTGCACCAGTATGTGAATTTTTGTGATGATCAAAGGTGGTTTAGATTCATTGTTTGGCCCAAAATGTGTGAAAAATTGAACTGTCTATGAAGGGTGAGGGCAATAAGTGACTTTCGGGTGAATTAGTGTACTTTTACCTGGTTTAACTATAAATTACTTCCTAAGAGTGATATAACCTAACTTTAAAAAACTGTCCATATTTAAACTGACAATACTTTAAAAACTAATACATGAACATTAAAACATTTTAAGATTACTTTGTAAGAGTGATATATCCTACACTTAAACATGATCTAAAAGTCTGATCAACTTGTAAAAACTAATATCTAAACAGAAACTCTTAAAACTTACTTTGTATCATGCTGTTGACACAAAGGCTTCCCTAACTCTAGATTTTTTATTCTGTGGCCTAATTTCAATAATACCCTGAACATTATACTATTTTCTCTAAGCGCAGATGTTGCACAATTGTAAGAATTACATTTCAATAACATCAATCTTCAATTTAGGACTATGATTAATGCAGTAATTATAGTCAAAGTGAATGAAAAGCTGAACTGTAATTGGAAAGATTTTGAGACAAAATTAGCCAAAACTTTGACATCGAATTCATAGATTACGGTTGAAATAGGAAATTAATTAACGCAGCTTGGATAAAGCTATGTAAAATGTTTAAAAAAACATTAAAATGAGTTGTTTTCTCTTAACAAAACAGACAATATAACCTATCTATCGAAAGCGTCCACACTTCTTCTAATCACCCTGTACCCTTATAATGACACATAATTATTTTAAATTTCTACTTAAAATCTTAGATTAGAGCTTCTTTTTCTTGCCGTTCATTCTTTGTTTTTTTTTTTTTGGTTTTTTTTTTTGTTCTTTTTACTCGATCTTCATTTTCTCTCGATTCAGAAATATTTTATTCACTTCCTGATATAAACTCTCACTCTCGTGTATATATATATATATATATATATATATATGCTGTTTCGCTTGGCTAAGCATATTTGAGTAATCTACCGAAAAGAAAAGACACGTTTACTGATCCCTTTCAGGATATGTCTTTTCCATTTTCCACAGATAGAATTGGTTTGTAAAAATATTTTTTTTCCAACGGATTGCTTAGTAATTTTTATATTTTGTCCACATTTTTTATGTTATATTCACTGGAAACTTATCGATATATATATATATATGGCTTTGATGTATGATATATTTAATATATATATAATTAGAGAAAATCTTTAGTAATTTTATTGGATCTAGATATATCGGTTAGCAAGATATTGTGTGTGTAGTTGTATGTCATCATGTCAGTTTATTTGATCTTAAAACTGTTTCTTTGATACTGGCAGGTGTTCTCCTTCCTCCGGTCAAGAAAAGTATTTGGTGATTTTATAAGCACACCTGGCCGTTGACTTTGGTCTATTCAATTACTTATATAAGCAATGCTTTATGATTTTTAAATGACTGCCGTTTTATTTTTTAAATACGTCTAATATTTTAGAAAATCTTTTTGTTTTGTTTTTAAGTAAATACTATAGGTTAAAACTTCATATTAATTAATCCTTAATATGCAAAATTACTTAAACATTATTGAATTTTTATTAAGTTTGATCTTCATCTTGGTTCTTTCATGCAGTTATAGTCGGACTAACTATTCGGGAGCCTGTTAATGTATATAGTTTCCCATCTTATTTTTTGGCTATTAATCACAAAATAATAGGATTTAGTTTAATTCTAATTTAAGTGAATTTGACATTATAAACAATATATTTATCAGTATTTTATATAAAAGAAGAGTTTTCGAAAATAAAGCTTTCATTGAATGCAATTTTATAATGGATATTAGTCGGTCAAAATAAGTTTTTTTATATAGATTATTGTATAAAATAAAAGGATTATTTTCCTTCCATGACTAAACACTAACCATATCATAACCTGATTCTAATTTTTCAAACATAGTTGATATAAAACGACCAGGAACTCCTTAGAATTAAATTTAAAAAATGAATAAATAAAGGGAATATGATTAGATATCTTTCAGAAAAGAATGAAATGAATAAAAAGTTATAAAAGACTCCATATTGATTAGAATCTTAACAAAAAAGCATTGAATTGTTTTTCCAATCTTTTTATTGAAATTAATTATTCAAAAACTCTATATTAATTAGTATAATAGTAGGGCTAATTATAATGATTATAACAACAATGTGAAATGCAGTGAAGATGATGTTGATGTTGATTGATGATTTGGGGGGGATTCGTGGACTTTTATGGTAACTTTTATTCAAAATCTTGCAACCATTCGAATTCGATTTTTTTTAATGCCAACAGTGTCTTTTATTGTGTGACCCTGTCATGTCTTGTAGTCAATATCGAATATTTAATGGTGTATAAAAATCTCAGCCACGATCTCAGCTATATAAAAACAGAAGAACAAATTGAATTAAAATGTTTTTTTAAAAGATAAAGTTCTATAAAAAACGTAAGATTGCTGACTAGGGAGATAACTACACAGAAAAAAGGCTGAAAACTCGTGATTTTTTGTTGTGAATTTTTCTAAGTACCTAGGAATATCATAAATCCATCGTTTCCTCGACGCCAGAATGCCGTGGTTAGGTTGTATGCTAGTTAGTTATCAATACCAGACATATATCATGCGAAACAGCGATTGGATTAGCGAAAACACATGTAGAAGTAGTAGTATCGCTGGTGGTGGTGTTGGTGATGGTGATGGTGGTATTGATGGTGATAGTAACAGATTTAAAATCAATCAATCAAGTCAAGACTTTCACTCCTACTCTCTTTTCAGACTCATATTCATAGAAAGGAACAGTTCATTATTGTAAGGGTAGATATGTTCACCATAATACCCCTCCTCTTGTCTCTGTCTACGCTAAATACCGAGGAAAACTTCATTATTGGTAAGGTATGTAATTCCAGCAAAATTTTAATGGAAAAACAAATCAAAACCTGTTGATGAAAACATTTTTTTTTCTTTGAGTTCTTCTTGAGAAAATATTTTTTGAAAATCTGCAAAATAAACTTTTTTAAATGAATAAAGTTTTGTTTCAATTTTTTGTCGTGTTGTTTGATTACTGATAATTGAGTTAGAAGTGGTTCGAATAAATTAATTGGTTGGATTGAAAATACCTTCAAAAAAGCTAATTCTTATAATTTGAGGACTGATTTTTGGTTAGAATTATATAAGGGTTGAGCAATCAAAACGTTGTGATGATTACAGAATCAGAGATGATTACAATAGTCATCCCGAGGACTCGATACACAAACTTTTGAATCTATTAGAATGGTTGTTTTAATTTAGTCATAACTATGAATGGAAGGCAATTGGGTTCAACCTTCCCTTAAAATAAAGTATTCTTCCTTATTTACATAATTATGTTATCCTTTTAATTCTAAAATCCTTTCTGTTTCAAGTAACATATCGAATATCCGTCCTTTTCCTTCAAGTCAAGTTTCCTATGCAAAATATTTTCATCCGCTTTCCTTTTCTTTTTTTCTATTATTAGCATAATAGTCATTCTTATTCTTTTCGTTTTACAAATTTCTTTGTTAAAAATTCTGTTCGCCTTTCTTTTCTATCTTTCTTGAATCTTTTTGTCAGGTTTTTCTTCGCCATTCGCATCTTGAATATTTTTACTTGGTTTGCATCGCTCTGTTTTGTTCTATTGAATTCGACAATTCGATTAGCGCCAAAGGGCCTTGGTGATAATTCTATTTACTTCTCAATACAAGATGTTGAAATGTTACCATAAAGGTAACTCTCTTAGTTTGGCCGCTTGCCTGACTATAGTCAATCATATTTCTACTCTGCATAATATTTCTGAATGAGCTGAACAATGAGTTTAATGTCTGTATTATTTGAGTAATTGAAAGCTAGACTTTAAAAATTTGGTGTTATGCGAATACAGACACTTCAATGAAAATAAACATGAAGTATGAAGTACAAGACAATGGGCTTCTAAGAGACGAGTCAATTTTTATATTTAACATAGGTTAGCTATTCTTGTCATGCTTTTTGTCAGTTTTTTTTTGTTTTACGACATATCATGTCTTTTATAAAGTGATTCTGCGGCTATAAATATGTTTTTTTGCTGATCTTATTTGTTAACATTATAGTTTTAATAATTTCATAAGTTTCAAATTTTGAAATTTTAATTTATACTAGCAAAGTTGTTAATATGTTGTGTGTTCGAAGGCCGATATGACTCTAGATTTTTTTTTTATGATTGACACTTAGGGTAAAAAAAAAAGTAACTGGTAAATTCCAATATTTCCCAGAACATAATACTATGTGCTATTGACCTAAAGTCTATATACATGTATATTTTTTTCATTCCGTGACCTATACTTTGATTGGGAAAAAATTGGAAAACGAATTTTCAAACTCTTCTTAATGTCATACTTAGGTTCTAAATGTATATAGATATTTTTTACTTTGCGTTGCATCATTCTTGCTGCTCTACTTCGGAGTCACTGTTCTTTTCATTTTTTCAATTCCTATAAACAAAGCAATTGTAAGAAAAGGGACTTTAGGGCTTCTGGAAATTGTTCTGTAGATTTTTTCCTCTTTCCAAAGAGACAGAATGAGCTGTTTGTATGAATTTGTGGAATGTTGTAAGAATGGCTAAAGGTAAAGAACCTTTAGCCATTCTCATAACCTTCCATGGAGACTAGCAAGTGCAGAATGCTTTGATAACGGATCTTAAGTTACTAATTTAGTTTCTGGTAACATTCTGGAACATTCCAGATTATACTACACATAAAATATTTTTTTAAACTGAAATGTAGGTATACTTTTGGCACATGGGGAAAATAAAAAATATGATTTATATATATATATATATATAATATATATATATGATGCTGATAGGGATCAATCTGATGATCAATCCTTGCTTGAATTTACAGTTAGAGTGTTCGATATCGGTGATAGAGCGTGTGTAGTAAAAAATAAAAAGATAAGATTGGTCTGACGATCGCGCAAGCGTGAAACTGACAGTTACCAACGACCGCTGTTTTTCCAGGTTTTTGGATTTTATCTTTTTATTTTTTACTATATATATATATATAGATTTAAGGAAATTTTTGCCTATATTTTTAGTTAAAGTACTCAATGTGAGTGATAGTGTTAGTAGTTGATCAGCATTGACATGGACTGAACAGCCTTCAGCTGCCTCAGGCAGATGAGACTCGTTAACTTAGTCTAGGTGTAAGAATTACACTGATTCTGAAAACCCAGGTAAATGAGGCCAATCAACTCAATTAGAATAACTCATCTAGGTGAAGGGCAACACTGATTACAAAAAGCCCGGGGATATGGTGAGCATGTAAAAATTGGCCTGGTGTCTAACTTGGTTTGGTGCTCAACCAATAAGTATATGTATGTATAGATATTTTTTTCATTTTTATGAAAACTATAATTAGCAAAAATAAATTTTCTGGACACATGGTGTAATATCATACACATCAACATGATTTTCAGATATGATATATACTCGGTCAAGCACTAAATCAACTTAGGTACAAGGTCAGTTTTATGTGCACATTATATTCCCGGGCTTTTTGTAATCAGTGTTGCCCTTCACTTAGATGAATTACTTTCATTGAGTTGACAGGTCTCATCTATCTGGATTTTTGAAATCAGTGGTATCCTTACACCTATACTAGTTGTTGTTCACGTAGTCTGTGGCATACCTTGCACCGACTGTGTGCTATCGGCAGTTCCAAGAAGTGTGGATGGTCCTACACAAGCCTTCACCACTATAAACCAAACTCTGTGTCACCTCTCTGACAACCATACATGGTTTGATGACACCCACACGTTGAAATCGACGTGAAGGGGAATGTTGATTGTACACTCTGGCAATTAAGTCATGTCTGTTCCCAGGCGTTTCAGTTTTGTATTAAGAGTTTGTGCTTTCAGGACATTTAGGGTTACATATTTATGTTATGGAGATGTCAGGTTTGCCATTACAGACATTACAGACATTGCATTATTAAAGTTTTGGTGCATATTTGCATATTGCATGGGCTACCAGTGATAATTTAAATTGGCATTTGTACATAAACCAAATCTCCATCCATCCACACTCTACATATATATATCCACACTGAAATTATCTCTTATGAAATAATATATACTAGCTCAACCCATGGAATTCCACGGTTGTTGAAAAAATTTTAAACACATATCAGCAAGCGTTTAATTTCTCTAAAAACTTAAAAATGATTCTAACACAACTTATTCGTCTTTATTATTTTGTAAAATATTAGGAAATTTAAATTTTAAAATTTTAATGATCCACGTTAAATGAGCGAATAATAAATGGAGGTAATTTGTAAATCTATTAATACCGTTTTTGATGATGGTTGTTATTTGTGACACTGGACGTACAAACAAGTAAATTAATATTTCAATTCTGTAAATGCTCATGCGAAAGTTGGGGGTTAACAGTTGCAATATCTCCAGAATAACCAATCCTAATAACGCGTGGAGCATTATAATGAACCGGTGGATTATTTAAACAAAGGAATAGATCAGGACATCTAACCAGGAGGGACAGGATATATAGGGAAATAAATTCCTATTAATGCCAATAAAGGAAGAAAATACTATATATTCCACATTAAATGACTAACCAAAATTAATTGAAATATAGTAGGTTTTTTGTCACGCACGCAAACACCTACAAACATGTACATATATACACATATAATTTATTGCATGAATCAGTAAAGTTACGTAAAGCCCAGCAAGTCAACGCCCCAAACAGATATTTCTTAAATCTCTAAACTTTTAAAATTATCACAAAAAACAAAAACAAAACCAGAAAAAATATTTGAATTATTCATTTCTTACGTCGTTAAAAAATCTTAAAATAATTCATTTTTCTTGTGGCAACGGCTGTGAAAATGAGGGCTTACCGTTCAAACGATCTAGGTGTGCGTGTGTGCTTTGTCAGCATTCTGCAAAGCCCGGATGGGAAAAGAATTCCAAAATGGCGCCCTCGGTATTTTGTAATGGTGTAACCCGGATGGTGTAATGTCCTCTAAACTACATTTCTGAACTTCAACGCCTAATCAATCGTTTATTTTGAGTCATTTTCTGTTGTTTTCGAAGAACTTGGTTCCAATTTTAGACATAAGACCTAGATAGTACCTTTTCTGATTGAGCAAGAAATCTTTTGAAAAAAACATTGCTTTGACTTTAGATGCTGAAATTTTGGTAGCTAACAAAATCCGACCAACTACAATTCAGTTTTCTATTTATTTATTGTGACATTATTGAATGCCATCAATGATAGTTTTAATAAATGTTAAATTGTTATTATTGAATACTCACAAATGGGTAACATCTGCGGTTTGGAAAAATAACATGACGTCTATGGTTGTACTGGCATTAGTTTGCTTCTTTTTTTTTTGCTTCCATCCTAAGTATAAATTACAGAACGAAGAAATATTGAGCGGTATAGATCTTTGGTCCTCCAGCCTAGTTAAATTCATTAAATTATATATGTGCATGTGTACGTAGATAAACATATGTGAATTCGCGTTGATGTTGTAAATATCATATCTATCATGAGAGATTGAGCAGCGAGGTTGGATCAGTGGGAAAAACTTGGTCCCTGGATACGTAGTTCAAACCCCAGTGAAAACCATTGCATTCACTCTCAACTGTCTCGAGCAGATGAGGCTCGTTAACTCGGGTAAGTAACTCGTCTAGGTGAAGGGTAACACTGATTACAAAAGCCCAGGGATGAACACATTAAAAAAATGGCCTTGAGCCGAACTTGGGTTGGTGCTCGATTAAGTATATATAATATGATATTTACTTGGTCGAGAACTAACGTATGCATATGTGTCTATGCGTGTGTATATGTATAGGGTTTTGCATCTATCTGCTTTTTATTGCTTAAGATATGTACTTGTCTTTGTATTCACGTATGTAAATATATGTGTGTGGGTGTCTGGTCTGTATACATACATATGTGTATGTGTAAGTGTAGATGTGATTGTATATATGTACGACTTTATATTTGAATAAAGATATGCACTCGTGCTTGTCTCTTTGTCTCTGTGAGTATGTGTTTCTGTGTCACTTTGTATGTGACCGCGAGACTTTAATATTCTCTGTGCGTTCACAACTTCATGAACATCTTCGTGTGCTTCAGTGTGTGTATGTGTGTGTTTGTATGTGCGCTCATGTGTGTGTCTGTGTTGGCGGATATGACATGCTTTCAAATTAGCCCTGTACACCCTGGAAGCGTGGAAAATACTTTTCACTGGTTTTGATTTAACGCCATGTGTCATCAAAGAAGTTGGCATGACACTAAAACCGTTTATAAGAGAACTTATCCTTACTTGGCCTCATATTTGGTCTTATGTATGTATATATATATGTATGCATGTATATACATATATATACATATATACATCAATCTATCCATCTATTTATCTAGCTATCCATCTTAACGTCTCTTTTTCTGTCTCTGTATATCTATTCATTTATCTGTCTATCCGTCTATCTATCTGTTTCACTTATTAATATCTCACTTTCTCTGTTGCATGCCCTTTCCAGCTCTTTATACACACACACACA
>JAYKTE010279719.1:0-11564 GCA_036873565.1 Xipholeptos notoides | reverse complement strand
TCTTGCCCACATTCATTTTGCACGGAACCTAAACTCATATATATATATGTGTGTGTGTGTGTGTGTGTGTGTGTGTGTATGTGTGTGTTTGTGTGTGTGTAAGTATATATATATATATATATATATTTATATATATATATATATATAATACATATGGTAGATAAGCATAAACACAAAGTCGAAGGCCTTTTGTGTGAGTCCACAAAGGATGTTGAGTCTGTGTCTACGCTTATCTAGTACACATTTTCTATCTCTGATATTGAGCACTTTAACTTTTTATAAATAGAGGCAAAATTTTCTCAATAGATTTATATACATATATACATAAATATATATGTATATATTAGATACATATATACATACATACATACATATACGTCAATTTACAAGTATACAATGTAGGGTACACAGGTTAACGTAAAAATAGTCAGTTTCCTCAGGTTTGTTTATTATATCCAGATAAAAAGAAAAAAGAAAGAATGAAAGAAAGAAAGAAAGAAAGAAAGAAAGAAGAAAGGAAGAAAGAAAGAAAGGAAGGAAGAAAGCACGGAAGTTGTAAGTTGGGAATGAAATGTGAAAATAGAAAGGGAGAAAAGAGGATATAAAAAGAAGGGATGAATGTTGGGAGGAAAAAAGAAAGGATGAAAGGAAGGAATGGAGGAAGGAAGGAAGGAAGTGTTGGAAAGTAAGGGAAAAACCGAAAGTTAGGGTTAAAAGTGAAGAAATCAGTAAATCCACAGAGAAATAAAAAAAGAAAGATAGGCAGAAATACATAAAGAACGAAAAAAGAAAAAGAAAGACAGGCATTAAAAAATAAGAAAGGATAAAAGGATCAAGAAAGAAAGAAAGAAAGAAAGAAAGAAAGAAAGAAAGAAAATGTGGGAAATTGAATGAGAGAACGTTAAGGGAAGAATAGGAAACGACACCAATTAAAATGAAAAACCAACACGAATGAACAAAAACAAAACAAAAAAGAATCAAAGCGAAACAAAAAGAAAAAAAAGCAATAGAATAAACAAAAGAGAGAGAGGGAGAAAAGAGAAGGTAAAAATAACACTTAATAAACAAACAATAATCTTGTGAATTGACAGACTATTAAGCATGCAATTGTATTTTTATGTTCAAACTGTCACAGTTTTACTTTTAAAATAATGAACTTATTGATTGACCTTAACTTAGAATCATGCATAATTGTGTATATTATGTATATGCGTCTATGTGTTTCTGTGTCCGTGCGCCAGTTGTCTATGTCTGTACCCGTGTCTGTGTCCGTGTATGTGTGTGTGTGTGTGTGTTTCTGTTTGTTTCCATGTGGGCGTGTGTTTATTTCTTTGCCTTTGTATGTTTGTATACGCCTCTGTGTGTGCGTATGTCTATGTGTTTTTGTCTTTGTCACCTTACATGCGTACATCTGTAATGTACATGTACATATACAAATGGATATATATATATATATGAATATGCATATACATAAATATATATAAGTGTGAGTGTGTGTGTATATATATATATATATATATTCCTAATTATGCGTTTTTCTGAACCAAGACATAGGCCTGCGTGTATTTGGGTGCTTGGTCTAGTTTCAACGGTTTATCCGGTGGAAAAACTACCTTTATCTAGCTAGGATTTCGTGTCTTTTACAATAAACACGAATTTTCAGCTAAACCAAGTATAGCAGGATTTTATTCAATGGTACAGGATCAACAGACCATAACATCATAATACCACAAGTCATCGAAACTTATGTTTGATCAAATAATGACACGTCGTAGGCTTAAAAAAACCTACAGACTAGTTGTTGACTGAAATAACGAGACTGATAAATATCAGAAGAAAAAAAAACATCTTAAAAAATAGACACACACATAACCAAGTTATCAACAAAGCCATATCAACGTGCTCATTACGTTATCGGATTTTGTAATC
This sequence comes from Xipholeptos notoides, assembly GCA_036873565.1. Taxonomy (NCBI): domain Eukaryota; kingdom Metazoa; phylum Mollusca; class Cephalopoda; family Idiosepiidae; genus Xipholeptos; species Xipholeptos notoides. The sequence goes on along the minus strand of JAYKTE010279719.1, from coordinate 9,635 downwards.
AGTATTGCCCTCTCCTAGATGAGCTACTCTTATTGAGTTGACGGGCTTTATCTACACGAGTTTTGGAATCCGTGTTATCCTTACACATAGATGAGTTACACTCCAGAGATAACGAGGCCCATCTGGCCGAGGGAGGGTAAAGTGCATGTAATAGCCTTGACTAAGATTTGAACTGATACTGAGATAATTATCTTTCAAACAAAGTATACACTAATTATGTTATTTCCGAGAGAATCAACTATTTCATCTACAGTATGGATTTTAGTTTTAGTTGAAAGGAAGAGATTTCCAAATAGAATTCTGAAGCAGTCGCTTAATCCCCCTTTCTTCAAAAAGCCTTCTAACTAATTGTCAAGTAAGACGAGAAGTTAGACATGAGTAAAAAATCATTGTTATCGGCATTAAATGACCGTAAAGGAGGGTTTAACTATTTTACAAAACCAGCACCTAAAAACGCTTGACGGGTTCACTCTATCTATTTTATATATAAAAGAAGAAAATAGTAGAAATTTCAAGAGAAAATAAAGTGTTAAAACTTTGCAAACACAAATTTTAAACACTCACACAAATACATACACACTGACACACACACACACTCACACACGCACACATGTATATATGTGCAAAATCTCAAGTGGTAATTAAAATTTATTTCAAAAATATTTTTTTAAATGATATATTTTACACAAATCTTTCAGTGATCACAGTTTTTATATAATGTGGTGCAGTGTTAATACGCTAGTTCAAACCAAGTTCATACTACTACTTGCATTATTACCGTAGACACTCCAGCTTCAATCTGTTCACGAAAAAAAATGTTAAAAATGCATACTTTTTTTATATTAAATGACTGGAAAAGTTACTATACTGTTAAACAAGCCACCACCACTCACAAAAATATAATAAATGAATAAATAAAAGCTAAGAATACAACGACAACGATGCCTTAAAAATAATTTGTATATATTTTATATATTTTCGATATTAAATAACTGTAAATGTTAATCTGCTATTAAATTAAACATGTTTATTTTCTTCCAAGCTAATGAAACAACGGTGCATTGAAAAATGTTTTAATTGAAAAAAAATTTAATTTGGAATAATTTTTTAAAATCTATTTTAAAATTATATTATTTACAATATTTTGTATTAAATAATTTCTAATATGTCTGTTTTGTTCTATATTAGTAAATTAATGTTTAGATTTTAATGGACTTAAATTGTAGTTAAATAAACATTCTCACATCTAAATCCAGTTTTGTTGAAACATTGAGGAAGGCATTTTACGAGTCTCAAAACTGCATTGTGTTTCAAGTTCAAAGTCAAAATCTAATTGTGCTATTTTACAAGATGGTCAGGATGCAGATGCCGTTTACCAGCTTGCTTTTTCCAAGAGCGATTTTGTTAAGTGAATTTCATGTTTATATAGTCGTTCACCTTTATTGATGAAATTAATCATCAAACAAACTGTCACACTTGAATCAGGATTTGTTTTCATTTTTTTTATGTTAATGTCTTGACTGAATTCTTTACTTCAAAGAAACATCTAAAAGGAATTTACTTATCCGAAAAAGAAACTTCAGAAGAGGATTTTGAAATCAAGCATATTTAATTCTGAAGGGGAACAAAATGAGAAAGTAAGGAAAAATGTTTGATCTTTTTTTTTAAATAATTTAGAACCAGATTTACTTGGAAATATATTCTTGAACAGAAGTAGGCAATCTTCTGCTAACTCTGGGCTTACTTCAGGTTTAAAATTATGCAGAGTACACACACATATTTTTATACAACTCACGGTCAATGTTCTTATTTTCCAATATATTTCATTTTTATATATTAATATATAGTGATATTAAATAATATGCACAATTGAGTTCTTTCAAATATTTCTAGAACTTTTTTCTAATTTTTGATTCATTAGAAAAATCCACATAAGAAACTTGAAACGTCTGCGTGTCATTTGAAATTGCTTGGCGTGTTATGTGTGGCACGCGTACTATAGGTTTCCGCCCTCTAATGTGCAATATTTTTATCAATTTTTCATATGCTGTTTAACAATTAGAATTATTTACAATTTTCGCATTTTTTTCCGAATCTTCGTTGTTATATGCGTATTGTTTCTTTCTTATAGAATGCTTTTTAATGTGGCTTGATAATTCATATTACAGAATTATTCGCGCGATGTTTTTTCTCATCTTCATTTCGTCTGAATTTTTTATATTGAGGTTTTATCATTAGTCTTAATTTTGGTATTTTAAATCTCATTGAAAAATCTAATATTACACACGGTGTTTCTTTGACTTTCTTCGGGTGTCACCTCTCTAATTTAGAAACCTTCATTTTAAAATCTAGACACTTCTTAGCATGGCAAACAACAAAATTAAACTCTTTATTCAATACACGGCCATAGTTAGTTTTCTTAATACAACCTGTGTCAATGTTATTTGATTGTAAGTATTCTTATTTACTCTTTACCTGCAATCAGAATTGAAACTATATATTCCAGAAGATTGCCCCTTAGGGTCTATATAAAACCAACACCTTGATAGACTTTGATATACACGTACAATGACTATGAGATTGACACATTACATCTGAAGAAGGCTTATGCGTAGTTTGTTTAATGTGATGTTTATATAATAATAAATGTGACAATCGGCATAACACATAATGATCACATTTCATTAGAGAAAATCAAACAAATAAACCATGTGAATATAAGAATAACAAGAAAAAAAAAATAAAATAAAATAAAACAAATAAATTGTCAAGCCTCACTACAAAATTTCGACAACCTAATTGAATATTCAAATAAAAGGAAGATGGAATTAAGAATGGGCACGTTTATTGAAACTATGGCTAATCTATACTTTATAATAAAGACAGGCATGTGTTTATTTATTCATATTTATCTTGTCAGGCTCTGAAGTTTAAAGGACAAAACGAGTTCGTCACCGCGGCTCGAACTCCAGGTCAAATTCCCTTAATTATTCTATCTTAAAATTCTGATGCGCAGCCCACTGAGCCATTAATACTTTATAGAATACTTTTTATATTCTGCCTTTAATGATTAAAACTCAAGAGTAGAAACTAGATTTTCAAGAACAATTATTTGCAATAATTCGTTTAGATAATTATTCCAAAAATATAGGTTGAAATGAATTATATGAAAAAAATGCAATATCAAAGGATAACACTTCTATTTTAAAATAATTCAATTAACATACATTTTCATTTAGCTGTTAAACGAAAACGATTATGTGTTTGCCGAATTTCATTGAGAAAAACCGCTACTCCGTCATCAATCCCACTTTAAACAAAATATTGGAACACAAATTTCCGAACTCTAATGCACAATTAATACTGGAAAAGAATGTCGTTTATCAAATCAGCAAATTAATAAAGACCTATTTTGAAACAAGAATCAAAAATTTAAGAATAAAAGCAAAGGCGATATTTTTTTATAGCCTGATTTTTTACCAGTTTAAGGGAGACAATTTTAAGTCATTTAGAGTAATTTCCCTGGAATTTCTTACTTTCCATTGTGTAAGTTAATGACTGCGTGGTGTTTTGACCATTACAATTGTGGGGAGGTCCACTTGGGGCAGCGGATAAGCAGTTTATTTCGGAATTGTAACACGCGAATTCGAATCCCAGTCGTTCCGATAGCGTTCAGATTTGGACACATATCCTTGGGAAAGGTATGAATCCCCGCATTTCCTCCAGGTATGGTTTAATTAGGGCAAACTATGTAATTAAAACAACTACGCGTGTACAAAAAAAAGAAAGTTTATGACAGATAATTGTTATAGGCATTAAATGCCACGAAAAAGGTTGACATGGCGTAAAAAAACAAATAAGCATTACAATTGTGTGTATCATTGTAAATTATGACTGACCGACAGATGGGTGACATACCTTCTGTTTCCGGGTTTGATTTTCAAGTATATTTACTACTTCAAATTTTCAAAGTTAATGTAACAATATTAGGGTTAAAACGTGATATATTTGTACAATGTTGGATAAATAGCCTAAAATCTACTGTTCTCTAGCAACTTCATATTTTTTAATGTAATTGTTCTTAAATTTCTTAAATTAAATAACTATATAGCCCAATATCATATATACTTAAATTAAATTAATATATATACTTAAATTAAATCAATGTGATATATATTTAAGTTAAATTAAATTAATATGATATATACTTAGACAAAATGAAATGATTATATAGTTCAATATGATATATACGCGGTAGAACACCAAACTAAGTTAGGGACAATGCTCATCAAATCCCCGGGCTTTTTGAACACGTTGTCAACAGCTTTTAGCGATTGGCGGATGTTGTCAATAGATCAAACAGCTTTTACGTCTGTGGGGAAGTTGACTTGGGCCAGTGGATAGCTAGTCGGACTTCGGAATCGTAGTACACGAGTTCGAATCCCAGTCGTTCCGTGGAATCCCTACATTTCTTCCAGATATGTGTTAAACAATGCACATTGTGTTATCGAAAAAAACCCAAAAAAACTAAGTATGGACAAAAAATAAAGTTTCTCGAAATTAAATGACCAAAAACGGTTAGTATGCCACAAAACACAAACAAACAAACGTCCAATGAAACCATAATGCGGAAACACATAATCACCAAAGTCTCTAGAAACAATGCCTACGCAGATCTACAATAATGCACTCTTCATGACTGATATTGAGTCTTTTACCAAGTTTTGCACATTTCCTGCATCCTTATGAAGGATAAATTCTCGTTTAAATGTCATTATAACGAACGGAAACAAAAATCAAGAATGTAAGAAAAAAAGAGTGAAAGAAAGGAAAATGAAAGACAAAAAAGGAAGAATATACAACAGAACGGAGGGAATAAGAATCTAGGATACAAAGAAAATTACGAATAATAATAGTAAGCTAATAAAATAATGAAAACAAAGAAAGAAAAAATAAAAGAGCGTGTGATTGAAATAAATAAAATAACAATAAATCAAAGAAATAGAAAGAAAGTAGGATTGAATGAAGGAAAGAAAGAGAAAATGATTGAAAGAAAAGAAGAAAAAAAGAATTAATGAATGAACAAAATAAAACAATAAAATAAAGGGTTATAAAAGAAAAAATAGAATAGAACGACGGGTAAAAAAGAGACAGAAAAACAAAAAAAGCAGAAATTTAAAAAAAGAGAAAGAATGACAATTCAGTCAGTCGTAACTTTCTTTGTATCCTATTGAAAAAAAAATGACAATTCAGTCATTCATAACTTTCTTTGAATCCTATTGAAAAAAAAAGAATGAAAAATGAGTGAAAAAAAAGAAATAAAATAAAATAGATATTAAAAAAACAAAAAAAAAGAAAAGAAAAAATTAAAATTAAGAAATAAAGAAGTAAACAAATATGAAGAAATACATAACGAAACTGGGAAAAGAGAAGACAGAAAGAAAATGATAGAATAATTGACGAGAGAATGAAAGAAAGAGAGATAAGAATAAGAAAAATTGCTTTAAAAAGTCAAAAGAAACCAACACAAAACAAAAAGTGTGAAGTAAAGCAAAGAAAGTAATTTAAGGAAGAGAGTGAGACAATGAAAGTCAAGTATAGAAATAATAATAATAATAATAAAGGAAAGAAGAGATAAATCAAGAGTTAAAAAACAGGAAACGAATATAAAGAAAAAGAGAAAGAAGCAAACAAAACGAACGAAACGAAATTTAAAGTGAAGAAAATAAAAAAGTATGAATATAGGACAGTATAAATTAAAGAAAATCTCCAACCAATCAACCAACCAACAAATTAAACAAACATACAAAATGGTTTCCTAAGCTGATTTTATAATGCCTAAACCTCTTTCATGACTAAGGCTTCCATATTCTGGTAACAGCTGCTAACCATACAACTATTTTGTTTGTTCGTTGATTCTTTCTTATTCTCAATAAACAAAGCTTTGTTTTACATCTATTTAATATTCTATATAATGACCCATATAAAATAAAATTGTAAAAACCAGAATTTTCATTCAATGCTACTGGGTCCCAAAATACAAAATAATAATCGTTATTTAAATGTTTATGCTAAACAGTTGGCAGGTTTTAAGAGTTATGTTCACTCCTGTAGAGATACATTTAGTTTTATTTACCTGACGGCCTTGTAGCTTTAATCGTTCAGTTGTTTGCTTTAGCTGTAGCCGGTAAAATGCATGCAGTTAAATTGTTTGTTATATTACGTGCTGATCTATTATTATTAAAATTTCTCACACCAGTTGGGCTTAGCGCGTGAACCTTGTTAGTGACCAGTTGCCTTCAATGGAGACAAAGTGACAGCAAGTCTCCTGGTGAGCTCCAGCCAAATACCATTCCATTTCAGTCAAAGACTGTATGGAGTCACATTTCCTCGGATTTTCCTGTCCTTACACCAGACCGAAGTAGAATCTATAATAATAATAATAATAATAATAATAATAATAACCCAAGATGTTTTTTCTGCCGTACAGTCGTTGACTGGAGTGGCACGGAGCCTGCTGGAAATCAGAGGAGACTTGTTGTCACTCTGACTCTGTGGAACCCACTGGTTGCCGGGTGCACGAGTGCCTGGTGATTGGTGTGAGATAATATATAATAATAATAATAATAATGATAATTATTATTATTATTATTATTATGATTATTATTATTATTATTATTATTATCATTATTAATATTATTGCTTTTATTGTTGTTGTTATTTACTACTATTTATTACAGTATTAGCATTAATATTATTATTACGTATGTTCTCACACCGGTCACACACATCGATTATATGCCATTAGTGGCTTGAGTTCAGAGTAACAAGTCATTTCATGGGACTCTAGCTGGCTCCGCTCTATTCCAGCCAAAGACTGTAAAGTGCCGCATCTCCCCGAGTTTTCAAACAATTACATCCAGTCCTCACAGCGACCATTAGCAAAGTTCTGATTCCACAAATACCTGGTGGTGCTTCCTGTGCGTAGAGTGGCAATAAGTCTTTTCTGGCATTGCAGCATATTTGCCAACCTTTCAGTCAGTAACTGCCTCTTCCCCCTAAATAATATTATCATTATAGTTATATCTCACACTGATTATTAAGCGCTTGCATACGTAGAAACTAGTGGATTTCACAGCAAGACTCCTCACGAACGCCACCAGGCTACGCTTCATTCCAGTCAAAGACTGTTTCGTTTCGCATATCCTTGAGATTCATCCTTAGCATCTAGTTCTCTCAAATTACCTGCAATTGTTAAATTGCCAATTTAATTGTTTAAAAGTATTAGCAGTTTTTATTAATTATTCTATAATAGGGTTGGGCATGTCAGTTTATTTAATGTTATCTAGTGTCTTCTTGGGGCAGCCAGGAATGTGCCATCTTTATTTGGACGCACATGGCTTGTCTGCTTGTCATCCTATTTGGCGTTTGAGTACGAATTAATAAAGATCTCCTCCAGAACTTTTCTCCGTAACTCAGAGGCTACTATTTTTCGTCTTTTCGTTTGAGATCCTCTTTGGTTCCAGCTTTGTTTGGTTGTCGCCATGTTGGGCAGATCTAGGACCGATAACCCAACTCTGATGGTTCAAAAGCTATTTATCCCTGTATATGATAATACAGATACTAAATACAGATGAGGAAATAACGTGAATAACCATTGGGGATGTTCTCATAATAAAACTACTCTGTTTGTCTTGTTTTGCGGCATACCAAGCTTTTCGGTCATTTAATGCGGAGAACAGTTGTTTTTGATAAAACGCTTTTCGTCAACGCTTTGATTAATAACACTGGATATACTAATAATTCCATAACGAGAATGAATGTTCGTACTCATACCTTTCCCAAGGTTATTATCCGAAATATGAACATATCAAAACGATGCTAATGAGTATCATCATCATCCTCGTCATCATCATCATCATCATCATCATCATCATCATCAGTATTATTATTATTATCATTATTATTAAAGTTCTCATACTAGTTGCGCAATGGGATTGCACGGTATTAGTGACCCTTGGCTTTCACCCGATACAAAGTGACAACAGGTCTCCTTGCCGAGATCCAACAAGTCTATCTATATACCAGTCAATGATTGTGTGATGCCGCGTGTCATCGAATACTAACTCTACTGTTTTCAGCTTTAATACTTTCCATTAAAAGAGTTCTGATTCCGCCAAAGTCTGTTCCTGAAAGCAACGTGATAACAAGTCAACTGTGGTATAACAGCATCTTTACATCCCTAACAGTTAGCTGCTTCGACATATATGTTTGTTCATTAAGTTTGTGTATGCATGTATTTTGTTTTTGTTTTTTTCTTTTTTCTCTTTTTACATCCTCTTTTCCTTTGTTTTAGTTTACATGGCCCAGTACTTTTCTGATTATACCAGCTTTCATTATGAGTGTAGTGGTCTGTATGGTGTTTATATTTCTATTGAGGCCGATGTCATTCAAATTACCTTCCTGCTATCTTTGGGTTGTTCCGAGAGCTCCAATCATAATCATTGAGTATCATTTTTCTGAAAGTTCCATTTTGTATTTTTAACAGGCTCCAATGAATAACTTTTCCTTTTCAGTCATGCTTGTTTCTGTACTCCTTTTGTGCGGGTTCAGTGCATCCGTTAATGATAATGTAACAGTTTTAACTAGTCGTCCACATGATCTTCATTTGCTGTTATACTGGATTCTGTCAACCTTTCCTTTTATATAGTTAGGGTACAGTGTCAAATTAGTAGGGATTCGTTCTCTCATGTTAGCTTTCCTTACTGAAACCCCGTGCAAGTGTTTGTGCACGGGACATCTTCAACTTTTCTCAAGAGTTCTGCGCGGAGGGGTTTTCCTTTCAAAATTTTTCCATAATTTCTAATTGGTTAATTCTTGCTTCTTTAGTATATTGTTTTGTTGGGCTTTGCAGCTGTAGCGATCCTTTCAGTTTTTTCTTGAATCTATTTCCTTTATAATATTTGAAATCGCACACCTTTAAACCTAGCAAACAGTGTCTTTCACTGGATACAGAGTGAGAACAGGGTTTCTCGTGAAGATCCAGCGCGTTATGCTCCATTTAAGTCAAAGACTATATAGTGCTACATAACTCCGATTTTCACCCATCTGCATCTAGTTCTTATCCCCGGCATTAACAGCACCAACCCATTATGTTGATTACTGAAGGCTGAGGGAGAATAAATCTCCTTCGGCACTCCATCGTATCTTCATTCAGTCACTGAATACTTTTGGTCAGTACTATTTTTATTATTATCATTATTATTATTATTGTTATTGTTATTATTATTATTATTATCATTATTATTATTATTATTTAATTCTCACATCGGTCACTCACGGCACTTGCATGCTGTTCGTGACCATATATACATCTATCACACACAGGAATTCAGCCAAGTGTGACAATGACTATCCTCTAGCTATTATTATTATCTATTATATTAATACGGAAACTTTTTTAGTTTGTTATCAGAGCGTGATTGGTCAGTTTGAATTTTTTTTCGAATTTCATTGGTCCATTCAAATAAAGCAACAGCGTTCATTCTAGCTTCACTTGACAAAACAGAAACAATAGCGGCGGATTTAAAGATATTTTTTGGTTGGTATTTAACTCATTGTAATTTTCGGTAGTA
>JAYKTE010279609.1:0-11565 GCA_036873565.1 Xipholeptos notoides | reverse complement strand
TCAAATAAAGTTTTCTGTACTCGGACAACTTTTTCTTTCTATAGGTTTTATTTAGTAAATCCAACAAGGCCCTCAAATTCAAATAAGTTTGACAGAACGTAACTTTGAGGATGCGTAAGTTTGACAGGTTTCACTGTATATTTATTTTGAATCCGGCAGTAAATGGCTGTAAGTTTAATATATGTTAAGTATTAGCAGTTGGATTCTATAATTAGAATAAGTTAAAGATTTTTTCGCATATCTTGGTAACTGAAAAAAGGAATTTGGATTCAAGTAAAACACTTGCAAAATTTATTTTACAATTTTACATCTTAGTGCTTTCTAGCATTTGTTCTACTTTCGACGTTCCAAAAGGAATTACTTCTATTTTTATTCCACGAGAATGAATCGGAGGGGATTGAAAATTGCATTGTTATTATGACTGAACTTCAGCAAGCATGACCTGAAGGTTTTATCGCTGTGAAAGATTGAAGAGATCTATAATATAATATTTCGACTAACAATGTCTTTGATGTTCAATGAAATGTGTATTAATAAGATTTGCTTGCTGAATACACACAAAACACACACACACACATATATATATATATATTTTTATATATATGTGTGTGTGTGTGTGTGTGTGTGTGTGTGTTTGCGCTATACAATTGACAGGTACGTGTCACAATTGAATTATTAGTCATGAACCTTTAAATATAGTATTTTAATATATCTTTTCTATACAAGTACCCACATATATATATAAATATACATATATATGTGTGTGTTTGTGTGTGCGTGTGTATTTCTATATTTTATATAATGATGTGTTATAGTTGTATCTCGTCTCTTGTTCTAACACATTGATTTGCTGGGTGTGTGGAGGACGATGGGAGTGCCTATTAATTCTTCCATCAATACAGATAAGTGGTTCTGCGGTGAAGTTAATGCAGGCAAAAATTTTGAGGCTATTAGCATTATTGAACAAATAAGTGGCTAGTCAGATTTCCAAGATGTTCAACCGTCTATTATTGGTCGACAAGCGAGGAGTGCACAACGAGAGCTATGGGTTCGCTTCACCAATGAGGCATCGAGAGTCTATCATTTACTCGGCACTTACAATTTATTTGAAGGGACCTTGGCTGTAGTTGGAGTTTGCTTTATCGAACTCCTAATTATGCAGCGAACAAAATAAAAGAGAAAACCATCGACAAGAAGACCTTGAAAAATGGCAGTAAAGGAATTGAAAAGAGAGAGAAAAACAGAGAGAAATGTAAAGAAATGTCTTCCCTGTAGTTTATATATATAAAAAAAAAGAAAAATGAAGACATTATTAGGAAAAAAACAATAGAGAGTTAGATGTTGGGCGCAGATGTAATCGGTGAAGTACTAATAGCTGAATGCTTCAGAATCAGCTTGAACAGATTGATTTGTTATGTGGTTAATTTTTCGGCGTATTAAATATTCTTAGTTGTTTCAAGTGAAAAGAAGCCATTTTTTAATGAAGGTTTTTCTTTCGTCAACACTTTATTTGCATTGCATTACTTTTCCCAGGCGAAATTTATTTTCAATAATTAATTAGTTATTTCAATCTTAATCTTCAATTTAAGTGTTGAAATTTTGGCTAGCTTGTGTCAAAATCTGATCAATTCAGCTTTTTATTTGCGTCAAAAATATTTAATGACATCAATAATGGTTTTATTTAAATATTGTGTTGTTTGAATTAAATTTTCACAAATGTGCAATATCTGCACTTGGAAAAATAGTATGATGTTTACAGTAGTATTGGCATTCGTTTATCTATTTTAGGTCACAAAATGAAAAATCTAGAATGATAAATACCTTTGGTAAATATTTTGGTCTATATCTTTAAACTGGGTTTTGGAAAAAATGGAAAAATATTACTAGATGTCTAAGCAATAAAAAATTGTGAGAAAAAAGAAGTTTGGGGAGAAGGAACGAAGAAAGAACAAATAGTAGTAACAGTAGAGGTAAAATAAGATAAGAATTAGTAGAACAAGTAATAGTATTTAAAGAAAGAGAAAAAGAGAAGTAGTAGAAAAAAAGGAGTAGAAAAAAGAAAATTGGAAGAAAAGGAAAGAAGAAGAAATAATCTAGAAGAATAATAAAAGAACAAGAGAGTGGAAAAAGCAAAATGGAGATAAAATAAGAAGATGAATAAAGGAGAGAAAAATCATAGTAAACGAAGACGATGGAGAAGGAGAAGGAGTAGGAGGAGAAGAAGAAGAAAAGAAGAAGAAGAAAAAGAAGAAGAAGAAGAAGAAAAAAGAAGAATGGAAAAATAAGAATAAGAGAAAGAACACATTGAGAGAAAAAGAAATAAATAAGAAAAGTAAAAGATGAAAAAGAAGGAAAAAAGAAAAGAAGACGAGGGGAAGAAAAGACTATAGGGACAAAGAAGAAAAAGAAAAAAGTAAAGCGAAGAAGAAGGAGAAGGAGAGAAAAGATGAAGAAAGAGAAAAAATTAAAGTAATGAAGAAGAGAAGAAGTGTAAGAAGATGAAGAAGAAGGAGATAAAATAGAAAACAGAAGAAGAAAAGTAAAAAAAATGAAGGAGAAGAAAAAGAAAATTAGTAAAAAGAAGAAGAGAAAAGAAAACGAAGAAAATGAGAATAAAAAGAATGTCAGCTGAAGGAACAAGACTTGTCCATGTAACCTTTTGTCATTAAGAAAAGCACAAATTTGCTAACCAGGAGGATGTATATGTCCGCCTGTCTCATCAAGTTTTGACTTGGCTAGATTAGGGCAAGATCATGGGCAAGTTCATGACAGGTCAATGAATAGCAGTTCCACCGGCTCGAATTCGATAATCCTAATTAGACGAATTTTTTTTCTATATTTAATACGCTTTCTTAGTATTGATATTTTTCACGATGTTTTTTTGTTATAACGGCTTCGTTCCTTCCCCTCACATTCAATACTTTGTTCTCTAACAACCGGTTCTAGAGACGCCATTTTTATATCCGTTAACTGAAGTTCGACTCTTGATTTTAATAGATTTTTTATCTATTTTTCTTCAGTTTTATCGTCATTTTTTTTTCTCAAAGGGTTTGATTTACTTTTAGCGTTGGTTTCCAATTTAACAAGATAGAGATAGGAATATATTTTTCATTATATTCCTCTTAGACTTAAACACAACTACTTGGCATTTCATACATTCACGACATAGCATCGTCAGTATTAACTTCACTTCTACAGAGTCAAACTTTTTCTGTTTTTTTAGGGGGGTTGTAGCAAGATATATGATTTTTTTAAATAAAATCATTTGCAAAAAATAATTTTGAGTGTATATATTGTAGCGAATGAAGGACAACACTGATTCCGAAGATTCCAAGACTATAATGAACACGTAGAACTAGCCTTGTGCTTATTTATTTTAATACACGAGCAAGTATATATCATATTGTAGCGTGGTTTATTCAGATGGGATATAGCTTTTACCGTTCAATTCTCAACGGCTGTCTGCGTATCGGTCCCTTGGACCTCTCTGTTGCTGAATTTAAAAGTTTCTTCCTACTCCCCTCGCAAATCACTGCTAGTCCTATTTAATTATCAATAATTATATTTCCTGTAAAGAAACATAAATGAAGCAGAAACTCTAACCTGTGACTAACAACTATGATATCTTACAACCCTATGATTAGATCAGTTTAATATCAAATTCAGATTTTCTATGTTCGTATCACTTAGCATATAGATCAACAACTTGATGTTGACCCACATTATTAACACTTCATGATTTCCTTTCTCAATCTGGTTTTATCATATTTTCTTTTTAATCTCCTCTATGTTAACTTGAACCATCTGAAACTCTGCTTTCAGACCTTTAATTCAAGCTATATTCAAAATCTCTCTCACTTATTTTTTCTGCATAATTCCTATTTGGACTTACACAGTGATCCTTTAAGACCAGTTCTGCTGCTGCTTTTAGTTTTGACAGCAGGGGTTTACCTTAAAATGATTTCTTATAATATCTTATCAGAAAATCTTAAATCGAAATTGTTTTTTAATCGGATCAATTTTAATGAATTCGAACTATGTAACGAATTATAATTTCACCATCATGAAGTGGGCAAAACTAAAGTACGATGTTGTTTGTTTACATGATGTTTATAAGTTACTAGCATATTAGCCCGGTGTTGCCCGGATGATTGGCAGTGGACAAAGGTCAAATCTTTTTTAATTTCGATCCTCTGGCAATTAAATTAAAAAGCTTGCCACGTCAAATTTAAATTTAAAATCAAAATAATTTTTTGCGTATATGTTGAATGGAAAAAAATAATGTACATAAATTCTGTTGAATGGAACTAAACAAATATTTTTTTTGTTTTTCTGTTGAACGGGAAAAAATAATTAATTAAAAAATCAAAATGAAACATCGAGTAACGTAATTTAAAAAAATTATTCATTGGTTAAAATATTTTTTTCATGGAGAATAAATAAAACAGTTGACTACATTATTTTTTACTCTATTTTTAAAAAGAAATTATTGTTTCAATCAATTGTAATATATAAATATATTTAAGTTATATTTTGTAAATTAATAACTAAGGAATTGTTGGCAGTCTTACCCTTTTTGTACTTAACGCCAGTTATTTCTGAAATATGGTCCTTAATTTTCGAAGGGTTATATTTTGTGTCAACACCGTTATTATTTTTTCATAACGCTTAATTGCACACAATTGTTATTTATTGAATCTTTTTCTTCGGCAATAATTTTTGATTAATTATTAATCTTTTAATTATGGGAACAGAAGTTATAAACTAAATTAAACGAACAAATTAATTTTACTGAACAAAAGAACCAAGAAAATAAAATTTATTTTACAGAACAAAATAAATAAATTTAAAGAATAAATGAATAAATAAGTAAATAAATTGGTGAAGGCAAGGTCCAGTACATCACCTCCCCTCAATATTTGTATTTGTCAAAATATTGTTAGGGTTGACAATTTCTGTTCTCATAATTAAAATAATTATAAATAATTGAAAATTATTGCGGAAGAAAAAGATTTAATAAACAACAATCGTATGCAATGAAGCGTAATGAATAATATTAAATGATTATTTTCTACAATAAAAAATGTATAGAAACACAACAACAACAGTCAAAACAGCATTAATTAAAAGTTTAAATAAAATTTGATTATAGAAAAAACTAAAATTATGTTTCCTCAAACAAATTTAACAAAACCAATGTAACGTAACGAAATAACTTTTTATTAATATTAAACGAAAAGAAAGAACGAATTTTTAATTTAAAAACAAAACGAAACAATTAAAACTAAAACCAATGTAACAAATTTAGAATAGAAAAAAAATTAGAATTAAAAAAAAACAATGTTGTGGATAGGAATGCTTTCTTTTCTGAAAAAATCAAAAATATTTATCAAAGAATAAATTATAAATAAATTATAGAGCTGACCAATCAAATCTCTAGAATTGTTTTTTTGACCAATGACCGTTGTTCCTTGAATCCACACACATTATCAATTTTATAGATATATAAAAATAAGATAAGATATGATATAAGATAAGATAAGATGAAAGATATCTATAACTTGAAAAATTGACAATGAAAAAAACTGAGAAAATGAACAGGTGAGATGAAATCAAGATTTGATAGAAAAAGATGAAAAAGAAAAAGAAGAAAAAGACAAGAATACGGAGAAAGAATGAGTGGTGTAAGGAAGGAGGATGTGCAGAAATAATTTTAATTACTTTTCCATTCTATCAATGCGAGACTATGATACCAAAAACAAATCATTTTACACTCAATGTTATGATACCAAAACGAACTGTTTTTACACTCAATGTTATGAGAAGATATCTCTGCCAATTGGGTCTGAATAGTTAAACACAAGTGTGAGTTTGTATATGCTTTTGTAGATGTATGTATGCCTGGGTCTGTGTTTATATATCAGAATGAAAATGCATCTGTTATTGCTTTCTTTACAAAACGTTATTTGACTGACAAATAAAGAAAGTCCGTCGTCATTAGAGGAAAAACATTCCATTAATTTATCCTCAGATGTTTTCGTTTCTTAATATTTTATTAAGTAAACGTCGAACTACTTAACCTTCATACTTGAAATTTGTGACTTCGGTTTTTGTTTCGCTTTGTCAATTTATATATTTCTTTTCATTTTTTTCTTTTTCATCTAATTCCCTTTGAAATGCAATTGTCTTTTTAGCTTTGTTTTCTGGACATCTCCATACAAAATCTCAAATTGTTTAAATTACCATAGATCAGTTATGGTTCATTTGAATGTTGAGCACTTGAGAGACTTAGAAGGAAATAATACTATAATAACAACAATAATAATAATAATAATAATAATAATAATAATAATAATAATAATAATAATAATAATAACGATAATAATTAATAATAATAGTGCCTGGTGATTGGTGTGAGATAATTAAATATTAATAATGATTATTTTTATTATCATTATTATTATTCTTGATATTATCAATATTATTAAACACTCCGCTATAAAATCTCCCATACTTCATTATCCTGAATATCATTATTTTTATTTATTTATGTTTTTAATATTATCATAAATATATAGTCCTCCATCAAATCTTTCATGCTTCTCACATTATTATTATTATTATTCAAATTCTCACACCGGATACACGCAGCACTTGCATAATGAACCTCACCGGTGGTTTACACCGGAGCCTGAGTGACAACAAGTCACCTCGTAATGCTTAAGCATAACCTGCTCCATCCCAGTCAGTGACTATATGGTGCTATTTCTCGTTGCCCCACCCCTGCTATCTCCAGTTCTCACACCCGTATTAGCAGAATCTAGATTCTGCCAAACTGTTGACGCCTTTTGAAAACAGAGTGACAATGAGTGTCATCTGGCCCTTCGGCATCTCTTGCTATTATTATTATGAGTTCTCACACCAATCACCAAGCATTGGCCTACCAAACCACAATTTTTTTTACTGGAGTCAGTGTGACAAGAAGTCTCCTATGTTTTCCAGTAGGTTCCGCACCATTTCAGTCGACGACTGTATCGTGCAACATCACCTTGGGTTTTCATCCCCCACCCTGCGTCTGCTTCGCTCACCTGCCATTAGCAGATCTTTCCCACTCTGCGAACGTCTGATGGCGATTCCTGAAAGCAGAGGGACAATACGTCTCCTCCTTATCATATGATACTTTTTGGGTCACTACTGATGTTCTCACGAGTGAATAGGCTTGTATATTCCTTCATTGTTTCCAGTTATCCTGCAGTCTTCCCCTTTGGTCACTTGAGATTGTTCTTACTGCTCTAATGAACAATCTCAAGAGACTTTATTAGTAGTATTAGTAACATTATTATTATTATTATTATTGTTGTTGTTTATTATTTTCTATTTTTTAGTTGGTCTCCAAGTTACAATTAGCACATTAAACAACGACAGGAAAGCAGTGATTCGCAACACATTTCACAAATATTTTCGATAAATTTTATGGCTAAAACAATATATGTATATATAAATATATTACTTTTACCAAAACATACATACTTCAATATATACAAATATACATATAAACACACACACGCACATATAATCGCACATGCACACTCATATATATATATATATATATATATATATATATATGGATTAAGGATAAAGAGAACACGGTCATAGAATAACTTCTAACGATCATCCTAAATACTTGAAAATTTGATAGTTGATATCAAATAAAAGCATCGTCAAAGAAGATTCCAGAAGGTGTAAGGCTAATATCAAAGGACCGGATAAGGAGAGTGCAATAAATATTTAGTTCAATGACGAAGATGACGATTAGGCAAAGTACTTTAAATCAAATATGCGATAATGTGGACGTCTTGTTTAGGTTCCATATATTATAAGCGAGTTGTAAGGCTCATAAAAAGTGCTGACTGACTCGACACTTATTCTAGTAGGGTACGAATTATTTCTTTACAGTTTTTGTACGAACCTCTTAATTTTTTTGAAAAATCAATTGAGTGATGTGGCAGGACTTAAGCGACCGAAGCACAGTTTCAGTGCGTACTTTGTCCAATTATTTATTTTAGGATACAACTCTTAAAAAAAACCCCAAAAAAAACACAAAAACATATATACTATTATTTTTTAGTGAAACAACTATTCTAACTATAAACTTTTCCTTAAAG
The DNA here is from genome assembly GCA_036873565.1 of Xipholeptos notoides. NCBI lineage: Eukaryota > Metazoa > Mollusca > Cephalopoda > Idiosepiidae > Xipholeptos > Xipholeptos notoides. The sequence continues at coordinate 3,400 of JAYKTE010279609.1, read as the reverse complement.
AATGAGCATAAGTTAAAATCTACAATAGGAAAATGATAAGAAACAAAATTAGTAACAGTAAGACTCCAAATAGGACATGGCGCTGCCATTCATTCATACCTACTAAATGGCGAAAAAGCACCAAGCTGGATCACATGATAAAAACTCTACACAGTAAATCATATCTTAACCAACTGCATAGAATTCTATCACGAATAAAATACTATTAAGAAAACGATCTGAAAGACATTTTTAACAATGGTGAGCCCATAAACCTCTTATAGTTTCTGAAAGCAAAAAAGATATTAAAAAAATATAGTCGAAAACAAAAGCTCATCTAAAATACATATACTAGTACCCATTAAATTGTATCATCCCTACTTAACTTTCAGCACTAAGAAAATTTTAAAACTAATAAACAATAAATAAACAAAAGTAAATTGTAGATTACATGAACTAATTTTCTATAAAAAGTCACGAACGAAAGTATTCAACATCTAAATACCGTCAATCTGAAGGTAACTGCTATGTGTTGTGTGCTAAGTTACTTTTGATTTCAGAGCAGAAGACTAGCATACCTATACAAATATTCCTCGCCATTTGCAGCACTAACCGTGGTATTATCAACAGGCCGATCAGATAGAGGGTAACTATGATTAGATAGTATTGGTTAAAATTGAAATGCATTCTTATACATTTTGAGAAGAATAGAATAAAGCGTTAAGTCTGATTTCCTTAAAAGCTCCTGCTAACGACATGAGGGCGCAATAGTTAAATCATCAGAATAACGCGGAGGTGAAATTACAAATATGAATAGGAAAATAGCAGTCAGAAAACTAGACACAAATTATCAAATTTCATCTCAAGAAGAAAATGTGGTAATAAAGTAAAAGTTATCCTGAAAAAACGGTAATTAATGTTTTTCACGGGTTATCTGGGCAGACCAGTTACTTATCTCTATCGAAAGTGTTTTAAAAAACAGTAAACACATTCTATACATTTTCAACAATTATTCTAGGTCTCTATCCGTATTTCGATATCTACTTCAAATGAGGAATCCAGCAGAAGTTTTTTTTTTCATTAAGAAAATGGACTACTAAAGGGTGAGTGAGGGAGATTTGGCTAGTATAGTTGTGACCCCATATTAACTGAATTAATAAGAATGACAAAAAAGGTTATGGGGAAAGTAATAAATTCTAGTAAGAATTTAAAGAAAGAAAGATGAATGGTGTGTAGTTTTATTTTTAGTCGGGGGAGTCATGGAAAGGCATTGCCACGTGGAGTCTGGTTCGTCACGTCCCATTCTGTCGTATTTGTTACTTTTCGGTATATTCTGTAGTCAGCTATATATAAGGCAGGTGATGTGCCAAATTCAAGGAGAGGTCTATTTTGTAGGCGAATAAAGTTGATCAACTTAAATTCTGTCTCCGTGTTGATAAAAAAATGTTGGTTACAGCTCGGAAAGAACAAGTCAACAGCAACACGGATATGGAAGAAGACATGAAAAACCCCAATAAAATAGTAACCGAGGTCTGAATAGCCCGTGGTAAAGCAAGATTAATTTGGGGAAAACCAAAGAAACTCCTCAAACAATATTACAATCGAGCGAAGAAGCGAGGACTTTGTTGTGTCGCAAGGAATAATTTAAGAAGCTAGAACTAACCACTTAATGACTTTTTAACCCTTTCGTAGAAGAACACTCTCTTCCCAGGTTTATACCTTCCCGGAGCAGCTGAGTATGCGCGCGTGTTGCTTTGATCTTAAACTGACTTGCGTGTTGCTTTGATCTTAAAATGACTTGCATCCAACGGTCAGTTACTGCTGTTGCTGTTGATGAAGGTTGATATGCCATTCAACTATACAGTACTCACTTAAAGAGAGTCGTTCATTTAACTAAGTCAGCAAACTAGTCGACACACTTTTTAAGCCATAGAAACCCTAATGGTATACTAGATCTCATATCAACCACTTAAAATGCAAAGTATATTGAGGGGGGATCTAATTGACTTTAATCTGCTCTGCTAGAATTTCTAAACATTTTTTTTAATAATTTAGTTTTTGGTGTTAGTGCAGAAACTGAATTTTTTAAATTCTTCTTTTAGGTCTTGAAAGTATAAATAATAAAACATTTTTTTATATGGAATAAAATCAGAAGAAATAAAAAAAAAAATTACAAAAACACAAGAGAGAGTTTTTAGATATTTATATAAAAAAGGGAAATGATTAATTTTAGAAAATGATTGCATAAAAATTGGATTCCATTTTAAATCAACAATTCTGCGCTTCCGTCCACGCTTCCGTCCGCGAATCCGTGATCGCAGTAAATTTGGGTCCAACGAGGAGGATTGATGGCAATGTAAACAGCTTCCCCATAATACATGTAGGCCTAAATGAAGAAATAAAGATACTGCGCGTGATTACAAAATCAAAAGTGATGGTGATCTTTTTATGAATAATTTTATAATTGCAAAATCATTTGAAGAGTCTATCGACCAGTTTCGTCTCCTAGAGAATTATCGACCCTGAGGGATCGATATCGGCCACTTTGACGAAACCTGAATTAAGTCCACGATTCAACAATAAGAATAAAAATTAACTATGTCTCTTTAAACTGAATATATTGTATTAAAAGCAAAATAAAATTAATAAAAATGCATAATTCAGAAAAATGTCGAGTACAAAAATATGAAAATTTTGTATTGGTTCCTTTTGGTTCGTCAAAATAACAATCGCTTAACGATTGTAAAAATTATTTAAATAAAAATTTCAACTACCATCATCATCATCGCCGGGAGCTGTTATAATACAGTTTTTAATGTGTTGTACTCCTCATAGACCAGCTGCCCAGTGCTGTGATGTTAAGTTCAAACAAACATTAAATTCTGCCCGTGATATTTTTTCTCTCTTTTTCCTTTCACTGACAATCATTAAATAAAGGCCCCTAAATTGGAAGGTTTTGTGGTATATCAATTGCACCCCTTAATGAAATTAATGATTCCGTAATTTGTTTAACTTCACGGCACATCAGCTAAACTCTCTGATTAATGGGTGAATCCTCGTATGATAATCCCCGAGGTACTCCAGAAATAATAATTGCTAGGGTTCAGGAAATACTCTTTAACCTTGAATTGCCAAGCTTGCTATAAAGTAATAGGCGTAATAATATTGTTTAGCACCTACTTTCCAACTATTTCACGCCTACTTTATCATGACATATACCTTATGTCTCCTGGTTTGTGTAACGGCTACATTACATATTCATGTGTATGTATATCACACACACACATATGTTTATATCTATCTATATATACTAATTTACCCTTAATTGAAAGTGTATACGTCTGGTATATATATATATATATATATATATATTAATCTGTGTAGTAAGGTTGCTTAAATTTATAATTAGAGTGCTCAATAT
>JAYKTE010279608.1:0-20896 GCA_036873565.1 Xipholeptos notoides | reverse complement strand
GGTCTGAACGGCCCTCACTCCAAATTGCACAAAATTGGTTGAGCCAAAATGGGATCAATAAAATTCCATGGCCAAGTGTATATTAGAACTAATAATAACATAATATTATATTTCTCAGGGTATGTATTTTCATAACATTATATATGTTATGGTGGACTTACCTACTCTTATAATAGTGATCTCTTCCCAAAAGACGAGTCTAGATAGTGAGTAAAGAAGAAGGAGTGGAAAGTGTTTTTTTATACCTCAACATGCTGTAATACTACTAGTGCTACAAAAGATGGAAATGTCTAAATCTGACAAGAAATGAGGAAGAGATATATATTAATTTTGCTTCAATTGTAAATAAGCATTGCAATGACTTGAAACTGGCAGAACTAATTGCAGATCACTTTAAATGCTGGACATTCATACAAGGAATAGTTTCATCTAAAGACATAAAAATTCAGCATAGAATATTAGATAAGTCAGAAAATGAGAAAAATATTACTAGCAAATTGCACAAGATACATTAGCATGCTGCAAGATTCTAAAATAATTGAAGAATAAGTATTGCTTTTGTAAGAAAATTACGTTATTAAAAGAAACAAAGTCAGTCTACCACTAAAATCAATGAAAAGAAACCAATTCAGTCTCTCACAAAAGTAATAAATCTAAAATTACAAACTCTCCTATAAAAAGCAAAATACCAGAAAATAAACAAATATCTTTAAAAACCATGCTACAGATGTGGAGTATTATATTGGTATCATAGTTGTAATTACAAGAATTGGTCTCAAAGGCTTGCATTGCCCATCCAAAACTAAGAAAATAAGCAACGTAAAACACAATAGATCAAATAAATTGAACGATGCCAATACCAGAAAAAACTTGGTAAAAACTAGGTGAATCAACCTCGATAAAATGCAAAATCAGTAAGTGGAGAAAAGATTAAACTCCTTGGAGAATTAATTACAAAAGGTAACTCTAAATGCAAATACTTATAAACTAAAATAATTTGTTTTGAAGAATACCATAAATCAACTTGATAAAGATTGGATAAAAAAATGTCAGATTTTGGACCTGCCAGTAAATTCATTTTGTCAAAAATTGAGAAACTGAATGGAATGAAAATTTTCAGACTTCATTGAGTCCATCTTTGGGGGTGGATGTAATACAATTCTGATTGTTTTTAAGGTCAGTTTTTACATGTTTTCTTGAATTTTTATTGTAATTCAATGCAAATGCATAGAGTCTTGCAGAGCTAAATTTTGAAAAAAAAGCATACACAGAAGATCTGTTCTTTTCAATCAGACCCGCATGAATGAAATATATAAAATATTGCAATCCATCGACAGGCCTGTTTCACCATTCATGGCTCATCAGGATGACTATGCAAACACGAGTCTAGTGCTAGTCGGGATCAAACGCGTACCGATTCATCATCAGTCTAGTGCGCTAACCGCTTCACCACTAACTCGCTTGAGAGTTAGCTGTTTTTTCTATAACTTATTCAAAGTACTCTATCCCCTTTGTTTATCCTTTTGGGAGGAGGAGGGGAGAAGAATGCCCCGTAGCTAAAGTAAACAAGTTACGAACCTACAACAGCCGCTCACTAAAGTGTTCAATTGGGTGTGAGAGCATTTTGTCCGATTCTGATATCAATTCAGATTCCAGGAAAATGTTGATTAACAATTCTGATTAACGATTAACTTATAAAATCAAGAGAATCGTAATGAAAGAATTGTAAATCTAAGGTATTTATTTAACAATCCGATTCCGATTCCCCCAAAAATACACGATTAACGATTATGATTCCAAGGAATCGTCCCATCACTACTTTTAATAAGATGTACAATTAATAGAGTAATTTCTTTTTTAAATGAGGTGTTGATAAAAATGATTAAAATCTAAATACAAATAAGAAATATTAGATATGAAAAATTATAGAAATGCTTAGTAATAGAGAATGGAATACATACAAGCAAAATAAAAGAAAATAAATAGAGAATACTATCACAATCATAATATTAATTCATTATAACAGATGTTATATGAAATTTTTAAAGAAATCAACAATAAAAACTTTCGATAATTTTTATTATCAAAAAATAATATAACTACTTTGTTCAAGTTCAATTATTCAATATGATGAATTTTATACCAAAATTGATGAGCTAATTGCTTGCTTTATCAACCATTTAGTAAAATTATCATTGGTAAACCATAATGCTCAAGAAAAAGCAATGTTTAAAGGTACTAAGACAAAACTTGTCAATAGTAAAATTGCAACTGATTGAGGAGTATTTATGGATTTGACTGACCATGTTACAAAAGCAGGATTCTTTAGAAATCATTTATACTAACAAAATTTGATAGCTATTTAGGGGTAGCCAGGTTTCTAAATTGGCAAGAGAACTATTCTGTAGGATAGTAATTGTCAAAATAGGTTCATCAAAACAAGTTATCCCACAACTTCCAAGGCTAAAATAATTTCACAGGTTTGACATACTTTTTTACAAGTAGATATTTTCTTTAATAATTATATTATCAGGTGTACAGCAATCCAAATTTTATAGAGAGCAACCAGATTAAATTCAGAGTTTATAATCTGCATTGTAAAAAATTAGAAGTAAAAACATTAACACAACTGACAAATGTTTTTTTATATATTTATATAAAGTAAAGTCTATTTTGTTTTTCCAAAATAAAATTTCATTTCTTCCCAAAATAGCAAAGTTCTTCTTTTGAACATTTATTTTTCTCAAGAAATCACTCAATGAAGACCTTTTTATTGAAAGTAATTTTTTTGAAGAGATGCAAAAACAATATAATTGTTTCCTTTGATTTAAAATTGATGGGAATAGATTAGTTTTATAATGATGACCAATTTTAATTTCTAAAACAAATATGACCACAAAATTTCATAAGCCATTTTTAAAGAGAAAGAAAAAAATCAAACTAAAGTCTAGTGACAAAACAGACTAAAATATGTAATAGGGTTTTTACTGAAATGGAAACAACCAGAAAGCAAAATATACTGGTCAGTTGTGTAGGGAAGGGATTAAAGCAATTGTGAGAACATTTTTTATTATTGTGACAACTGATTAAAGCAAATGTTCAATAACAAAGATCAATAGATATATTAATACTTATAAAGCTAGAGGTAAGTTAGGTTAATTTCTCTTTCTATATGTAGCAACCATTGTGTCAGCATTATGCTTTTCATTGTTTATTCTCTGATTGTATACATGCTGAACAATATTGCATGCAAGCACATTTAAACCCAAAAACACTATCCCCAAAGTCACATAATCATATTCATTGTAACCATTTGCTCAATAATGACCACTTTGATATCCAAAGGGGCCATCCAAATTCAATAGAGATCTGCCATCAACTGCTTGAATGCTTCTCATCATTTTCCACATTTCAACTCTTTTCAAGGTAACCAAGAACAAAGCCTATAGCGCTTTACCAATTTACTATAACCATTACTTTTTACAGTTTGACTCCTTAAAAGTGTGGTGAAGTGAGACTAAGCAGGCCAAACTCATCCAATCCCAAAGATTTTTGCCATTTCATTTGCACTATCATATCTGTCATTTGTAATTTATGATGGCACATTCATGAGCAAGTAAGCTGAATCCAAAATAACAATTTTGAATGCTGTAGAGCAAGTGTACATTAAGGCCCTGGTTGAGACTATGATTATGGACAGGCAGTGTTTAGGGTTTAATATCATACTTAGGAAAGACATCATTAGAACAAAAGTTGGTATTGCCATCATGCAAGCTGAATCAGTGGGTTTTTCCAGAAAAAAGGCAACTTTTACACAGTGATTTGTCCTATTGAGCTGTTGATTTGTGCGGAATTTAATCAAAAGAAGAATCATTGGATTATTAAGTGGAAATGGTCAACGTTGTCGGCCAATTTCTCTAAAATCCATGACTTTGTGCTTATTCTGAGTCACTGCTATTAGGAAATTTAGCTGAAATGGGGTGATTCTTTTTTAAGGTAGGGCAACATGCATCCATTATCCAACACATTTTGGAAGGTTTAGAGAATTGACATGTCTTTCAGAATAACAATGAAATCTTGGTTCAGTGTTCTTTTATTTTCTTGGACTAGTTTCGATTAGACAGGATCATAGAAATTAAATGCTTCATAGGCTCTCAACATGCTCCCCTATAAGGACATCTATTTTCTCAAATTAAAATGGGACTTAGTTTAAAAACCATTGCCTTAAAAATAGAATGCCAAAGATGGAGAGACTGGCAATGTTTACAAAGCCAAGGTAACGGGGCAATCCAGTAAGTAAAATTGACTTATGCCAAACTTGGTTTTGTGCTTAACTGAATAAATACCACTTTCCCTTTGTACACTGTTTTAGCACAAAAAATATCAAAGAAAGTATTAAAGTCAATGTTTTACTTTTGTTTAGGTTTATTCCTAAATGACTATCATTGAAATACCAAACTTCTTAAATTTATTAAAGCTTTTTTCATCAAGAACCTAATAACCTATTTGCTTTCCTGTATCAAAGTTACTTTGTAGTGTGATAAAGAGAACAAATCAAAGGACATGATTTGTAACAAGCTTAGTCAGTCATTAAACTAAACATGTGAGAAGAAAGAGATAAAATATTGAATCAGCAAAAACCAAAAAAAGAATAATGTAAATGTAGGAAAGGTTATTACACTTTAATTCAAATGATTAGGATATTTATATGTAAGAAAAATATTTATTGTCATGGCATCTTTAACTTTAATTTTAACTAATTCAAATTTTTAAACATTAGTGCATCAAATAAGGGCGAAACAAGATGTAAGACAATGTAAGACAATGTGACAAAGAAGTTAAGAGCTTTGGTGGGAAAATTGGTATGTGTCATTTTTGATTTCTTAATGTTAGTTTTGGGTGCTGAAAAAAAGGACTAAGAGAAGAAAATTTATGTGGAAGCTAACTAAGCCTTTTAAATGTACCATCTAATGTTATGTAATTACAGAATTCAAATATATATAATAAAAATTATTTCAAACTTAGGTAAGTTGTATTTTGCATTTTTTTCACTCAATAGCTAAAGAAGATTACATGTCACCAATAACTTGACAAATACCCAAATTTCTTAAATTAGACAACCACTAGTGATACACTACAGTCAGAAGTAAAGTAGCTAAGTAGAAAGTGGCCATGGCAAGTCAACATCTGAACATACTAAACAAATGTGTGAAGCCAAAATATGCAATTCTCAAGAAAAAAGCATCTAGCAATTATTTAGTTATTTTATAAACAGGAATTGATTTTTGTTTTACAAGTGTTGCAACCAGGTGGTCACAGGCTATCTAATATTCTTATGCAAAAAAGAAAAGTGAGCAATTTTTTTGAATTCTTGCATAACATTTTTAATTATATTTTTCTGGTGAATGTTCTTTTATTATTATTATTATCATCATCATCATCATCATTATTATTATTATCATCATTACCATCATCATCACCATTACTATAAACAGAATTAGATCCCAGAAATTAATGCACATAAATTGAAAAACCATATGAAATTGTAAACATATAACAAGCAGTGATCATAACTAAATCATAAACATGAATAGCAATCAGGGACCAAATAACCATTAAGATAATTTTCTATATCTTTAACAATTTCTTTATACATTATTCTTTATATCTTTATCTATATACATTCATTTTTGTTTTTTGTATTCTTTGGAGGAAGGTATTCATATACTTTAATAAATAGGCAGGGAATTTTTAAAGGATGATGTCAAAACTCAATATTAACTAAATATTTATATATATATATTTTTCATATCCCTACTTTTTAACTTAGATATTTGGATCACTTACTTAGATGTATTTTCAGTTCGGGGCATTATTAAAGGAGATATGTGTAAATGGCATTAAAAGAAAATAAATAAGAAAACTCAACCTTGCACTATTTTCAAGATAAATTTTCATCACTGATTTTTTGGATATTACAAAACATAATTTTAATATGGAGGGAGTTATATTGTTTTCAAGTAAAAAAGTGAACCTATTGTTACATGGAATAAAAGAAAAGTTTAAAACAGATTTCCAGGTTTCCTACATTAAATATGTATTTATTTTATTGGATATGATGTTTAAAATAATATGCAACACTCGTTTTTGATAATATGTATTATCTTAAACCTCATACTTAATAAGACAAATACATATTTAATACAGTATTTCCATATCTATAAATGTAGAATATCATTGTTTATAAAAATTTGAACTAAAGATAAACAATCACAACTGAAGAAGATATATCATATATGAAAAAAGTATCAACATCATATGCATTGCAATTAAATGAAGTATAGATACAGCAAAAGGAACTAAATAAGGCCACTATCATATCTGCTATCTTTAATGTGAATGTAGCACAAGCAAAGAACATCTCATTATGCAGTTATAAAGCAGTTGCATTTAGTGCAATGAAGATAAGGAAGATCAATAGAAAAAAGTCTGGCATAGAAATAATAAGAGATCAAGGCAAAAATATGATGATCGACTTGAGTTATTGCTATATTCATTATTGTTACATTCATCACTTTTTATCAAAACAGAAAGTGTTGGGTTTCGTTTACACAAAGATAAACATAAAAGCTGTTTTTGTAAGTAATGTATATGATCACTTATCAAAATATTAATGAAAATTCAAATACAGTTTACTATAATAGAATCAAAATAAAAAAATTACTAGCTGGTTTATCTGTTCACAATCATTTTGCAAAGGAAACGATATTAACCACTTAATCCTGGCAACCATCCAGTAGGCTTTTTTGAAAGAAGAATGAGCTCTTGAAACCAGACCAACACATGATTTTTATTTAACTGTTTTGTATTAAATAATGCATTCATTCTAACCATCCTTATTTAGTCAGAAGCCTTATAAGCAGGTTAAACCACTTTTTATGGACAAAGTTTTATAAGGAATTTAATAGTAACATTCGTTTTATATTGGGCAATTTCATATGATATTTCCCAAGTAATGACAAGCATATCAGCTCATCTTTTTAAATGCAAAAAAATCATATCCAATTTCAAATGTGCTGTGTATTTAAAAAGCAAAAAACAAATAAACAGATAAAATCATTTAATACAAGGAATAATAAATTGCATTCTTTTACAACAATTCAAAAGTTATCATAATTGAATCATTAAAAGTTTATCATAATGATTTGTTATGATCATAATGATTAATAGATGTCTGAAAGTCAATTGTAGGAAGTAAAAAGGTCAGTTTCTGAGATGGTTTTAAAAACTAGTTCATTCAGATCCGAGTTGCATCAAGAATGTTGATTTTTTTTTATAAATAGAGTTTAAATGTTTTTTAATATGGGATATAGCTATGTCAAATAATGGAGCACACTCTACTTGTTGTTGCAAATATAGGAACATTTTTTAATGACTTTCCTATTTTAATAATAAATCTCTACAGTCAAAAATGTATTTCTTTTTATTATCTCAAAATATTATTTTTATAAATTGTGATGAGCCTTTAAAAAATGACTTATAAATTTATCAAAACAGTTATAATTAATAACAAGTTTAAAACAATCAAACATTTCACTATCAATATCAAAATTAAAAATTAGATTTATTATATAACCACCGATGTAGAAAATAGAAAAAAAAACATATTGCTACATTGATGTTCTCTATCATTAATTACATAAAATATGATATTAATAAAACTGTTCTACAACTATAACACTTATATTTAATGATTTAATTCTTGCAATATCATAATATTAGCTGTATCGGAAAGCACATTGGCTGAACCTAATATTTTATAACCATATTTTTAAAGATATTTACTTCTAAGTTAAATTTTAAATCCAACAATCCAAGATTATCAAATTAAAAGACTTCATTTTATTTGTAGTAGATAAACTATTTTCTAAAAGATTTATGGAGGTTTCTGATTCCAGGAAAATGTTGATTAACGATTCTGATTAACGATTAACGTAAAAATTCAAGAGAATCGTAAGGAAAGAATTGTAAATCTAAGGTATTTATTTAACGATGCGATTCCGATTCCCCCGAAAATACACGATTAACGATTCAGGTTCCAAGGAATCGTCCTATCAATAATAATACTAAAATATCAAACTAAATTCTATATTTTTATTCTATTCATCTATACTTTTAATGCCCAATAACTTAGTCTATATATTTTCTGGCATTCTTTGGAGGGGGTTCATTTGTATATATTGAAGCTGTATATCAATGTTTTGATTTTGTATACCTACTAAATAGTACCCAATTATTTCTTTTTTACAATTTCAAAATTTCTATCTTTGAAATTAATCAGAAATGTTTATAACATAGTTCTACTATTTTATATTTTTTGAAATCTCTATTCAGTCAAATAGTGTGTGTGCAGACCTACATAAATACAGGGAATAAATGAGATATTTGAAATTGTGGGTAGCTTATCTGGAGAAAATCAGGTGAGCCTGTGCATCTTTAGATAAGTGGTTGTACAAAGAAGTAGATAGATATGTAGGTTAACATAAATGTTCAGTATGTCATTTTATAGACAATAGCAGCTTGCAAGTGAAAAACTCTCCTACTGAATTGTAACATGGTAATTACTCATAACAAAAATACAAATTCCAAAGGTAACACTGCCTATTTTAACATTGGCAACACATTGAATCAACACTATTTGAATGTACCAAAATTTCTAATTCCCACTCCCAGACAAAACATATATAATATGTTGCTTCATCAAAACTTTAATTCTGTATTAATTATAAATCATGAACTATGTAATTCTGTATAAATGTAATGCTATTTTGAATAATAATTACTTAAGTGTGGAGTTTTAATATAATTTTTATACTAACAAAAACAGAACGGCCGAGATGTTTGGCTGCAATAAAAGATAGAAAACCAACAGAAGTTCCAATTTTACAATGCCCCTCAAAAACCTAAATATTTTACTACCACAGAAGAAATGAAACTAAATCAGAAAATCAATGAACCTATCAAAGTTAATAGCAGATCTAATCTAAGTCATCTAAAATTTGTAAGTATAGCAATCAAGATGAAAATAACAGACTAAAAACCATAGAATCAACTCCATCATTATTCAAAATTTCAAATTTAGACTACATTGGCTTTTACTATACTTGCAATTAAAAAATGAAAGTAACTTTATGGTAAATTATCAGATAGAAATGCATGGGCATTTATGAAATATTCATGCTAAAATAATCAGCATTTGAAAAGAAAAACATAGAAATGCAACCCATGTTGAATTTCTTTCATTTAGTTTAAAGATAACCCAGCTGTTGATATATTTAAGTAATAATATTCTGTAATCAACAGGGAAAGGACTAGTTTTATATGCCTCAATTAATCTTCTACCAGCACATATTCTATTTCATTTTAAAGATCACTTATGTTGCACTAACATGATTCTTTTTCTTTTTTTGAGAGAGGGGGCAGTTTTAAATTACTTTTGAACCAGCCAAACCAACATGATTTGTTTCATCACAGAAAAGCGAATATATTTATAGAATTACAATATCGTTCTTTGATATTGAAAATCATTTTGAAAAGGAACAGACAAAAAAATAAAAATTTAAATATGTTTCCAAAACCTGATTTATCTATTAAGCTTTGTTCCCAATTTTAAGTTGTGGATTTTATAAACAAACTATATTCAATTTTCTTTTAACAAATGAAAATAACAAAATTATTGAAAAGTATGCAAAGAAAGACACAAATTCCCCATGGTAAAGAATTTTATGGAATCATGATAACACATGCCTCCAATATGTTGAGGGCATGATGTATGTTTAATTATCTAATGCATTTTTAAAGTTGTTTTATAAGTGAAGCAACAAAAGATAAATATCAACTATTCAAGAACAAAATTAAAAACTGAAGAAAGACAATAAAAACAGATACTTCTATTTTATTAAATAAAAATTAGGCCCTCAAAAAAACAAGGGGGATTTCTATTTCAGGATTTTCACACTCGTATACAGACTATTCTGATAAGCTAATTGAAAGATGATTAATTTTGTTAACTTGTAAAACTCAGTCAGAAAAAACATTCTATTTTTCATAACTCTTAACAGAATTGTCTGCTTGATATTCTTTTTCTGCAACTAATTAACAGTATATAGCTATTTTGCTTGGTAATTAAGTGATAATACATATGTAAATGAAAATACATGAATCATGAACAGAAAAAAGAGCACTTATTAGATTTCAGACTTGAACAAAAGGATATTTATTTCATGTATCTACTAAAAAAATGAATAATTCAAAATATGAATAAAGTGTTTATAGCAATTTAGGGTAAAAAACCCAATAAATTAGATATTGAGATAATTAGTTACAACACAAAATCTCAAAATACAGGACAATTTTTAGAAATAGCCAATTGGATTATTTTTTATGCAATTTTCAATATGCTATAATAAGGATATTCTTTACATTAATCTTTCAAAATTAACTCTGTGTTTTAAATCATAACTTATATGAACCATTATAAATTATATTTTCTAGAAATTATTTTATAAATATTTATACATATTTTTCTTGAAACACTAGAAAATAAGAATAATATATTCAAATGTTTTGAAATATAAAGGGATTGCTTTCTACAATATTTTCCCAATTCTCCAGTTTTTTTATACAATCTACTCTTTCATGTTTGTTTTACTAACACCTTTTATATTTTTTGCCAAATCCAAAAAAGCATCAAACAATTCAACAAGACCATTCGCTATGCATTCCAATATCAACAGTGGCAATGTTTCTTTATTCACAAACATTCTACACATGAAGCATGTGCATCATTATTTTTGCCTTGGAACTAAGTCAACATTTTCAATTTCACAGTTCCATTATCTGATAACATAGTCCTACAAGCCTTTCGTATGTATGGGCTAAACTAATTCCTTATCATTACTATATCACCCTGAATCATAATCACCATTTGGGGGACTCAGTTACTCAAACATGGTGTTCCATACACAGAGACAGTATTTTTTTTTTTATTGTGTGGTATATTGAGAATCAGGTGACTTTATCTAAATTTCTTTCTCAGTTTGGATCAATTAAAGTCGCCTCTTCTCAGCTTCTTGTTCAGGTATTAAAAGATATCAGTCGGCATGGAGTCACTGATTATGTAAACTACGATGTTAAAGACATAGCAGCTTTTTCAGGAAGCTTTGTTTTTTCTTTGATATAAGCTACAAAATGTCCTTCTGTAAATGCCTTGATTAACATTGACTACATTTCTTTGTGATCCTGTTTGTCTCTATTATCCATTTCTAAATATAGAATCAATGCATCCCCCTTTAGGTACAGAAGGATCAATTTCTCCAGATTCGTTATATGCTGCAATTCAGCAACCAGTTTTACTTTCATTGACTACACCATCACATTTCCTTGCCCTTCAAACAGTCTAATAAACTCACTTGGACTCTGCATTTCAATAATTGCTTCCATAATAAATTACTTAAATAGCTTATAATGTTCTTCAAACAGATAGCCATTCCTGCTACTCTAAAAAGCATTAACTGTAATTTTTTTTTTTTAGAAAATATTTTGAAATGTTAAAACATTAGTTATGTGTCCATTTCTATAACCAGTTTATAACCTAATTGGTACTCATAAGATATGTTGGTTGGTTGTTTGTGTTTTACGGCATATCAACCATTTAAGTCATTTAATGCTGCGAACAATCACTATTAGTAAATATTATTTTTTGTCCACATTTAGTTTATTTAATATCACAATTTGCACTATTTGATCCATAGCTGGAAGGAATGTAGGGATTCATATCTTTCCCAAGGGTATTAGTGCGAATATAAACCCAAACAGAACGGCTGGGATTCAAACTCACGTACTACAATTCCAAAGTCCAATTGCCTACCCATTAGGCTTAATTAACTTCCCCATCTTAAGATAGGACAAGGAGTATGAAATTTCACATGTTAGTTAATGAAATATGATCATATTTTATCTGATATATTATTCATTTATGTTTTATCTTAGCATTTTATTGAAGTATTTATAACTTTTCAACTTTGAATTCAAGTTGAATCATCATAGTTGAATATAAAAACTGTAAAAATAGCAAAAAGCACTCAATATCAGGATTTTTTCTAAAAAATTAGGAAATTATTTAAAGTTGAATCCTTCAGTTTAAAATATTTTTCTTATAACTATTAACCAATTTTTTTTCAAATCAATAAGAATTTAAAGGGAGTGCTGATCTAATTTTTTCGCTACAAATAAATGATTTCAGAGAAAGTATTATACATGGCACCTAAAGTTAATATATGAACACTTTAGTGTTTTATGAGTAATAGTAACACTCTGAAAAGTTCAATAATAAAAGTGATAAAATTGAATGATAGCCTGTATCATGAAAATTAGAAGTGTCCAAACTCCTTTTCCTTTATCATTAATTCATTATCATTCTTACAGACTGTGTTCTCTGCTCATTATTCAAAAGATAACAAACACTTATTGTTGTTGCTGTTGTTAATAATAATAATGATTATGATAATAATCAACCACCAGTACAGTACAACAATGAAAAAGCAGAAAAAGTTTTGTTTAAGTCAAGCTTGAAAAGTAATTAATGTAGTAAGAGAATGAATGCATGGATGCAAGAAGAAGCATGAAATGGAACATGAACAAGTTTTTTAAAATTATTCTTTATACAGATCGAATTGAGCAATTCTCTATCATATGAAATTGGGTCAGTGGGTAGGCATTTGAATTTTGGAATTGTAATACACGAGTTTGAATCTTAATCATTCCATTTGCAGTCATAATTGGACTAATACCCTTGGGAAAGGAATGAATCCTCACGTTCCCTCTGGCTATGGATTAAATAGTTAATGTTATTAAAAAAATCTATGTATGGACAAAAAAGAATGTTTGTCAAAAAATGATTGGGAAAAATGAAGGGGAACTGGAACCCTAAACAAACACAAAAATATTCAGTCAGGACATAGATGTGAAAATTAGGATTGAGAAGTGTGCAATGCTTAACATAAAATGAGGGAAAACTGTGAAATCAAAAGGAATAAAATTGCTGCTTAAGGAAACCCTCAAGGACTCAGCGGACAAGATGACTATAAATATCTTAGAATCCTAGAAGCTGAAACTGTTAAACAAATGGAAATGAAGGAGACTATAAGCAGAGAATACTTAAGAAGAACAAAAAATTGTTGGAAACCAAATTAATTGCGAGAAACCTCATCAAAGGAATAAACACCTGCCAGTGCCGTTGGTGAGATTCTCTGGATCCTTCTTCGGATGGACAAGAGAAGACTTAAGGATCTTAGATCAAAGGACAAAGAAACTAATGACAATGTGTACAGCTCTACACCCAAAAGACGATATGGACAGACTATGTAAAACAAAAGCAGGGAAGATGTGGATTCATAAATATTGAAGAAACCGTGACCAAGGCATCAGAACAACTAAAGAAATACATCAAAAAAAAAACCCAGAAAGAACCACAACAGCTGCAAAGACTAATGAACAAAAAAAAACTGAACCTGGCAGAAAATAGAAAACTAAAATGGGAAATAAAACCATTTCATGGAGAATTCCTGAGACAGATTAAAGAAGTTGCACACACCAACACATGGATATGGTTCAGAAAGGACATCTGACTAGAGAAACCAAATCACCAAATCACAAACAAATTGCTGCACAAGACAATGCACTTCACACCAAATTAATAAAAGCAAAAATCGACAAGAGCCGAGATAACAGCAAATGCAGACTATTTGGATAACAAGAGGAAACTGTTACCCACATCCTAAGTGGATGCTCTAAACCCGCCCAGAAGGAATATAAAAACAGGCGTGACTGCATAGAGAAAATAATTCACTGGAATCTTTGCAAAAATTACCAACTGGAACACTCATAAAAATGGTACATGCAAAAGCCTGAAGCTGAGCAAGTAAATGAAACCCACAAAATCCTTTGGGACTTCGATATTTAAATAGATAGACAGATGCAAGCAAGAAGACCAGACAAAATAGTCATCAACAAAAACACAAAGACCTGCAAAATAGTAGACTTTGCTGTACTAGCAGACAACAGAGTAAAAACCAAAGAAACAGAAAAAAATCAGCAAATACCGGAAATTAGCCAAAGAACTAAGGAAATATGGAAGATGAAAAAGCAGTAACACCAATGATCATTAGAGCATTAAGAACAATCCCAAAAGACCTGAAGATAAGACTACATGACATTGGGATCAACGGCAAAATAAACATCATAAGACCAGTGTACTTAGAAGGACAGCAGAGAGAATAAGAAAAGTATTAAACCCCAGAAACTAAAACCAGACAGGAAGAAAAAGAGTGTGGTGAAGCAGAAAAAGTAAAAAATATATATATATCTGATAAAATTAAACAAGGAGCCAGCAGTCCTTGGTGACTATACATATATATATATATAAGTATGAGGAGGCTGGCAGTCAACAACTCCAAAGCATCCAGATATATTGGAGTGCGGGAGGAAACATATTGTCACTCTGCCTTTAGGAATCACCACCAGGTGTTGGCAAGGTAAGAAGACTCTGTTAATGGCAGGTATGTAAGTTAGGCACAGAATGGTGAAAACCCAAGCAAATGTTGTGCCATTCAGTTTTTGACTGGAATGGGACGGAGCCATACTGGAGCTCAGAAGAGACTTGTTCTCTGACTCCAGTAAAAATCATTGGTTGCTGTGTGCGCAAGCACCTGGTGATTGCTGTGAGATCCCATAATAGTGATAATGATAATACTCTGACCCTGAAAATCCTGTCTGATGGATAAATAGTTACTGATTTATTGTACATGCTTTTTATCACATGTAAAAGAATAATGAAAATAAATACAATTGATGGTTTTTTGGCACTTTTAATTTGTTGATCTAATTTTGTGGTGCATTAACAAGGGCATGATTTTCTCCAAGGGACATAATTCAAAAGAATTATCCAATGATCCATTATCATATTTCAATAAGGTATGCTCTGTTGTTGCACTAGCACCACACACGCACCACAGTACACCACACCACACCATTCACTCTCATGTCACTAGTTAGAAGTTGGAATAACGCAATGCTATTATAACAAAGTGTGGTGATGAATTTATAGTTAAATTCTAGTTGAAGAAGAAGAAAATATTCTATGAAAACTTCATTTTATTTTGATGTTATTTTAGAGTCTTTGTTCAGTGTTCACATACAGTGAAATTATGTAAATAATTAAATGTAATGTAGATTATGTGAAATAACAATAATTAACGAAGATGATTATGGATGCCAGTTAAGAAATTTTCAGTAAGTGAAGTGCCATGAGGTTACATTTTGGGGGTATTAATTCCCATGTACTTTTTAATTTACTCTTTTTGACTTTTAAAAATTATTTCTTAAAATATATAAACAAATATTACAAAAGAAAAAAGAAGAAAACAAAACTTCCCAACCTTCATTGCATAAGGAGGAGGAAGCAATGGAGAATAAATGGAAATATGGACCATGAAGACTAAAGGAAAGAAAAGCTAAAAGAAAATGAAAAACAATAAAGGACTTTCACTTTTAAAACAAATGACAATAATGTGAATTGAACTGAATCAAACTTGAGTTAATTCAAGTTCATCTTCGATCTCCCTCGATAATTAATAATTGCTTATCGAGAAAGGGTGATTCTGATTATTAATTCAATTAATTTCATTTAAAAGCCGCAATTACATTTCCTTACTTAGCTTAAAATTTAGTGGTTGCAGGACATTTTTTTTCATTTTTAAGACTGCTAACATTTCCACGACAACACAAAAAACAACACGAGTTAGTTCAACCAACAATCAACATTTTGCAATCGTTGTAATGTGGGTTCGGATCGCGTCAAGTTCAGTTATATTAATTAGATTTAACAAGACAAGCAACAATGTCGGGGCAGGGCCCGGCGGGGCGGGGACGCCTGACGCCAACAACCTAATTGTTTTCCTGATTTCCGTGCAGCAGCAGGCGTGCGTGCATTTTGCATTATTGTGCTGTTGCTGTCTGACCTGTCTGTCCGTTATATTAACCGATTTATTCCAGAAAATATATAAATAGAATAGGTTGTCTTAGAGCACACCACTCACCACCACTACGACCACTGAGTGATGGGGGTTGAGGTTACACTTAACAACAGTAATGAAACTTGGTGCATTATTTAGATTATTATTACCTGTTTTGGTTTTCCAATCTTTGACTTTTAATGCATTGAATGCAAATAACATTTCTATTTTACTGTTTAAAAGAATAATCAATCAATCAAAAAAAAATGTTCTGGTATGTCTCGTTTTCATTATCATTCATTAAGAAGAAAAAAAGTGGTAAATTAAAAAGGGTGCTTGTGGGTGGTAACACCCATTGATTTCCTGACTGTGCTGTGACTGTTCTGGTTGTTGGTTGCTGTCTGTCCTGTCAGCCTGTCTGTCTGTCCGTTGCTGTTGTTGTTTGCAATTGTGTTGTGTTTTTGTGTACTGACTGACTGTACTGTGTACGTTGTTTTGTTTATCGTTTCTACTTCCTGTTTCCACAACTTCGGATTTTCTTTTAAAAAAACTCTAATTGAAATTTTAATAATTCCACAAGTCTTATAGAATAAAACATTATTTTTTTATCATTGTTTATGGCAAAAAAATAGAATGAATGATAAAGCAAAGAAGCAGGTGTGGGGTGTGGGGACTTGGGGCACCAGTGTGTGTGTGTGGGGGGGCAATGAAAACAAACAAACCAACAAACCCAGCCAGCCACACCACACAGATATTATTTATGTATGTCAAGCCAAATCAGCTGTTAAAGACGAAACTAACAACCATATTAAACTTCTAAGTTGTAATAATTAAAAAAAAGTGATTATTTAATTTCGGTTTTAAAAAGGTAATGAATGCATGCATTGATTGCATTGCACGGAATAACTCTACTTAAAATGGGACTGAAAAACAAAGAAAAAAACTTGCTATCAATTAAATTATTGCCCATGGGATGGGATGTTTAGTTTTGTGATATTACGAGCAAAAGAAAGCTGTATGTGCACTTGAAAACGATAGTTTTCGTCATAGTTCTTTCTCTCTCAATACCTGCTGGCTGCAACCAACAACACACACGGTGACGGCGGTGGATGCTGGCCCACTCACTGTGGCCCACCTTAAGATTTATGGATATTTCCGAACAAAATACTGTTGTGACGTAAGTGTTGGTTAAACAAACAACCACACAATAATTTGTTTTTGGTTCTTGAAAAATCTCAAAATAATGTGCTCGAATCTTGTTTATATTACCTTTATGGGTTAATGGACTTTATTTTTATTTTCACGTTTTTGGAGTTGCCAGCCAGTTGCATATTAAAATTAACATATTTTCTCGCTTTCTCCCTTACTTGTTTTTTTCTCTTTTCACGAACTGCAGTTTCAAATTAAGACGTACATTTTTTTTCTAATAAAATTTATTAACATATGATTTAATTTCATAAAATCATTTGTATATTCTTGCGAAAAATTATTTCATTTTGTATGTGTGTTCGTTGAAAACATGAAACATAAACGACCCGACCCATAAGTAATCAGCCGAGCCTCGTAACTAAGAAGAAAGAATACGCCTCTTTTTCATTAACATTTTAGAGTGTTTTTGTTTTAGTTTGTTGTTTTTATTTTCCTTATTCACCTTTTTCCATTGTTTCTCAAGAAATAAACATCAACTAATTTTAGTTTCTTTGAAATAAAAATGTTTTCTGTAATAATAAGAAGACGGGAGACAAAAATAATATTGTCTGTCTGTTTTGTTCTTGAAGGTGACACTAGAAAAAAAGGGGGGACTGACTGGACTGGACACTTACTGGAATTCATTATTACCGCCTGTTGTTGTGTTGTGTGTGTTTAATGAATGAATGAAATTAATTTAACGGGGCCCAACTTATTATGTTTATCTCAAATCTGTTTACATGGTTGGGGTTTCTTGGGTTTTGATATTTTTCTACAATCGAACAACTTTTTTAAAATTACAATTTGAAGAAGGAATACAGTTTTTAGAGTCGTAAAAAGAAAACCATTGATTTAAAGACACTTTTTTCGTAGATTTTTGTTTTATTGGTCTTAGGGTGGGGGGTTATCATTCGTTGAACTGCAAATCAAAAACTTTGATTTAAACTTAAAATTTTGTTTCACTTTTTGCACTTTATTCAAAATAATTGAAGGGACAATACTTAGTTTTCTTTATAATCTTAAATGAGAATGAATGAATGGATGGATGAATGAATGAATGGTTTCTAAGGCTCTACTTCCGAAATCAATCTAAGCTTTCAAAAACCTAGAACATAGTCAAGACAGGTCAGTTCAGTTAGTGGTCAGTTTTTCCCACGTAGAGTAAAGTGGGCGGGTGGACGAGTACGACTGACGAATACGACGAACAAAAACCAACCTCATTTATAAATAATCATCCGGAATTAAAATTACTTATTGTTTATTCATTCAAAAAATTATATCTAAATTTATGAAACCGGTTGTTTTGTTGATTATCATTTTTTAAATTTAAATATCAGATGACAGGTTACACAGGTATTAAATATTTGGCAGGGACTCAACAAGAGATTTGAAAATGGGTTTCACTAAATTAATTATTATCCAATTAAAATGCATAAATAATGATTACTTAAATTTAATTTCTTTTTTTTTTCTTATTTTAATTCAAAAATAAATCTATGATCGTTTTTTTATAATAAAAACCAAATTAAAAAATTTAAATTAAACTAAAAAGTGAAAATGAAAATGTTTAGTCATGATTTTCTTATATATTTTTATGCTTACCTTTCAAATTTCCGGTAAATACCAACGATATAATTAAATGAGATTTTAACAAAAGTTATTTCGATGTTTTCTTTTTTATCAAACTTAAAAAATCTAATCAACGAAGTAAATTTTTAGTTACTTTCACCGACCGAACCAAACCGCTTCGTTTAGCAAATGATGACAAAATAATGAATAGAATAAAAAAGATGATGTTGTTGCTTTTAATAGGGAATATTTTCATAAATCTATCTATTTTCTTACCTTGGTGTAGAGATGCGAAAGCATCGAGTCAGAGAAATCTGACACTGCCATTTTTGTTTGTTTGTAAAAGACTCAATAATAATAGTTTATTATTATCAAGTATTACAAATTAAGAGAGTGAGTCGCTGAGTAAAATATCCGGGTTTTCAGTTAGTAAATCCAACTGACTGTTGATTACTGGCGGACCGTTAAGAGTCCCATCATTATTATATCACTTGTTACTGCAATTGTGTACCAACAAACTCTTCTCTTTTGTACGCTTTCTTTTCTTTTCTTCACTTGTTAGGCTTAAGCCGAAGTCACCGACGCCATTTTGACTCCGGCAAAAGCAGCAGCGATCACGACGACGACGACGATGGCGGCTGCTGCTGCTTAATTTTGGATCGCCCACCTTACATTCCGTTACACGTGTTCACAGATTTGTGTTAATCCTCAATTCTGGAGAATGAATAACAATATTGCTCCCTGTACTTTTGTTTACCTTTTCAAAAATATTGATTTATTTTTACCTTAATACTCATAGATATAAAATTAAAATACGATGAATTAACAAATTATTCATTAAAAAATTTTTGCATTTAAAAAGTTTAAACTTTAGATAAATTCATATCTAAGTTAGCTCTATAAATTATAATAGAATTTAAATTAATGCCATTAAAATGCCATATTGATTTTCAATTTTTAATGGCATTTCTAAGGTGTTTTCGTGTTCGATATTATTGCTGTTCAAGTGTCTCAATCCCAGTCGCAGTCAGTCATCCCACTATTCCACCCATCCCATCCTACTCTATTTTCAATTAAGAAAACTTTATCGTGTCCAGTCTAATGGCGTATGATGACTGACTCGACTCCTTCCTGAGAACTTTCTGATATTGAGCTATTTCTCAACGAATTATTTTAATGTTAAAACAAAGACAGCTATCAAAAGCGTTTGATAAAATAGTGGAACCAACAGCCAGTTTTGTTTGTTATTTTTAAATTAAAAATACAAACATTATAATTCCTTTTCATGCTAAAATATTTTTCCTAACTTCAGAAATACCTACCTCTCGCTCCATTCTCTTGAATTTCCAAATTATTAGCTATTAGAAAATTTTGTAATTTTAAGATTATTTCTTTTTATAGGGGCATCTTTTTCAAAAAATTATATTTCTTCATTCTGCTTTATCACTATAGAAATATTTTTTCTATTCATAAATAGAACATAATTTGAACTTGAAGTGTTAGTGTTAGTTGAACGTTGTCTAACAGCTCAAGAAAGTTCCAACATGATGAAAGACAGATATAATTTCTTTAAAAATTAATGTTGCGTGACTTAAAAACTAGAAAGCATAAAGCAATGAGACATTTCAAAGAAAAAAGAAAAGCAGTAATCTAAATTAGGATATATTTTTACACTGTATATTTCCTAATGCTAAACAGTTCTCGATAAACTAGATAAAAATATATGTGCATAATATCTCTTAAATCATAAGTCTTTGTGAGAAATAAAGCTCAATCCAGAACAATTGATCCAGTTTAAAAGAGTGGTTGTGACTGCATTTGATTAAAATAACCAATTGTATAACTGTGGTGTGATTTTGGACCGGAACAAAACGTGAAAACGGACTTGGCACCGGTTTTCACCGGGCAGGAGATCACGTGGTACGCGGCAGGGAGAAAGAGGTAAAGAACGCCACGGAGCGAGAGGAGAAGATGCTGCCGGGCGGTGGAGTGGAGTGGCCCGATGAAGATGTTTCTATGGAGTTATGTGTTATGGAGTCGCTCGTTTAATGTACTTGAGCTGGGTG
>JAYKTE010279497.1:0-11567 GCA_036873565.1 Xipholeptos notoides | reverse complement strand
CTTCAGAAAACCTGATGATTTACCCTATCTCTCTCTCTCTCTCTCTCTCTCTCTCTCTCTCTCTCTCTGTCTGTCTGTCTTTCTCTCTCTCTCTCTCTCTCTCTCTCTCTCTCTCTCTCTCTCTCTCTCTCTCTCTCTGTGTGTGTGTCTGTCTGTCTATCTATTTCTCTTGGTTTAGGGTTAGGGTTAAGAGCAGAAAGAATGCTATTTGGATTCAACTGCTCCTGTTTATGCCAAGAATCACCGACTGACCTATTTGTTACAGTTACAAGTATTCTTTAATATTCATCTGTTTATGTGCTAGACACACTCGACATTATATGTTCGGTGATCTAAAGGGAACTAGTTTTTCGAACGAGATTGGACGGTACCGTTTTAACAATTAGAGGCGATATGATTTCAAGACTATACATTTGGATGTGAATTAAGTACATCACTGAGCCCCACTGTAACTATCTTGATCGACATGGGCTCTCTGAACTCCTGCTGAATACGTGGCAGCTTTGTCGGGAAGTTTCGTTTTCTATAAGACTGCTCACTTCGACTATTTACTGGGCTGTAAAATAAACTGAAGTGGAGTTTTTTTTAGCGGTTTGTCAGCTCATAATCACTCGAATAAACATCTAAAAACATCCATTTTGAAATCGTGTAACTGTTTGCCCAACGATTCCAACCAAATGACACAATTTATACAAAAATGAAACATAAGCAACCCCATTTGTTAAGATATAACGATTCACCAGTATAAGATACTGACAACTCACAAAGCAACGAGACTACACAAAAACGCTATCAGTGGCACCTTGAGAAATTACATATGAACAAGTATTGTTCGGCGATTATCAACTTAACTAAGTAGATCCAATAATGTTACATTTTAATAATTTGTAACGTTACATAACCTTTATTATGGTGTATTAATGGATAAACATTGTAAAAAAAAAACTAAACATCAAAACTTTTATTGTAAATAGTTGTCGATTTTTCCATGCGGGAACCAATATTTCGCACTACCCATTTCGAGAGATTCATTTCGTTTATTAACATATTTCGAAATATTTTTCTGCTCTAAAATCGTTCTTCAGACAAAGTGAGTGACAGAATATTGTCATATTAGTCCCATCCTCGCATGTTGATGAGTTCAATTTTTTCAGCATGGAGTAACTCAATGTGGCATCTCTGCCTCTGAAGCACGTTAATGACGGATTTGCTTTCAAAGTATCTTAAACCCCCAATAACTACATAATAGAGATAAAACTTTCAGGCAATGAGTGCATGAGTTCAGTCATCATAACATTGCAATTTGCAATCCCATCTTATCCATTTCGGTTGATAAAAAATTGGAGGTATTAATTTTGGAACGATTCTCGTGTATATATATATATATACATGATATTTACTTGGTCGAGCACCAACCCAAGTTCGGCACAAGGCCATTTTTATGTGCTCACATGTATATATGTATATATACACATACATACATACATACATATACATATATATGCGTGTGTGCGTGTGTATATGTGCGTGTGTGTGCAAACCTGGCTTTCTTGTCAAGATTTGGCCGGCACCTTTTCAGATTTACACTCAATGACGATCTACAATCTGCCATTTTCCCAGAAGTACTATGAAAAAATGGATTAAGGTCAGACAGAGGCGCACTAATTCCTACCAGAAGTAAGCCGGCTGTGGCACTCCCATCCAAAGAATTATGTCTTTCCTCTGCCGGTCAAGCACATGAAAAAGTGTCTAGAGGTGTTATGTGATTAGATTTCTTGTGTTAAGGCCACCTGACTCGATTACGTGTCAACACTGGCAACCTTTTGGCTTATAGAAATTCTATGTGTCCATGTAATGCGCCAGAGGTTTGGAAAAAATCAATTTATTGACACGTCAAACATTAGAGGTTTGCCTCGCACATGTAGAAATCGAAAAAAAATGGTGGGAAACGGTGACGGCTATCAAAGTTCTTTCTATAACGTTATTTTGCCCGTGGCACTCAGAGCTCTGAACCTATTTACACAAGGGACTAATAAACATGGTGTACCGTAAATTGATTCTACGCTTTCATCGTCTCTTGGGTCTCTAGACTCAATCATGTAACATAATATGTTTTCGTTCCACTGTGTGTAGATTAGAGGTAAAATTATCAGTTTTGTTAGTTCATTCAAATAAAACTTAGGTAAAATTTGCGGTTTTGCTATTTGCTTTAAATAAAACTCATGCTTGTTAGATTTCTTTCAATTAAGGGAACTATACCATAACACTTAATTATATAAGTACAATGGAATTTTTTTCATTCTCAAACATTAATTAAATAAAGTTTTTTTACTATGATGTTGCTCAATTCACCTAGTCAGTGATTTGTAGTAAACACCAAGCACATTTTTCGACATTTGTATAAACTAATTATTTCACACTTGATCTCCTCGTTGTGAACGATTACTGGGGTTGGGTACATAATTATACACATTTAAACATTTTGTTAAAAGAAGAGAATAAATAACTCATAAAAAATACATATTAAGAAATATTATTTTTTGCTTAACATTGAGGAGTTACAAGAGGTTTTTTGATTTTTATTTAAATATTCTCATAATTTATCCGGTCAAGCTAACTTAAGCAGTCATGAAGATATGACACCATACGTCTTCGGCGTCCATCTAGTTTTCCCTGTTCTCAATGTGACAACCTACATCTCTACATATTGTCAATATAAACGATTGTTAGAAAATCTACACGAGCGAATCTATGACCCAGTTTTTAGAATATTAGGCCACTTACACGCTTCTGCTTTGCTTTCCAGGAATCTCCAGCAAATGCATCCTCGGCTCACACATGGTAGTTGACCAAAGAATGATAGATCCATGAATCTGAAAATTGGTTGGTGCCTGCCTCCAGAAAATGTTCAATGCTGCACCCAAAATTCACGTCTTGAGTGATTTGGTCAATATCTAAGTATTGATGCCATACCTTAGAACGGATTCTACAGTTACCTGAAAAATACTACCTTTAAAGTTGTACATTTGATTTGATATCAGTGTCAATTTAATTCAATAAAGGCTTACTATGCCTTTTCCGTGAATATTTTGACATCATTTGTAGTATATTTCATTTCATTTCCAAGGCGTGTAAATGATTCCGTAGGTTTAACAAGTACACCGTTAAGCATGGAAATTGTTACGTCGAAAGAAGACGAAAAAACATTTATATAAAAATACGCATCAAGACATAAATATGTTTACTAAGGAATTAGATGTTAGTAGAATGTATTTATCTTTGGTTTAAGTAATCTCAAAATTGTATTGAATATATTTAATTTTGCTTGGATTTTATGCATTTCCAGCTTGACAGCCATTTAAAGTTTCATCAGATGTACTTTACTCTGAAGGCTATTAAGATGAAACTATAAAAACAAATAATGCAAATAATGTGCTTAATAGTTCAGTGTAGTGAGGTTTAGCACATACCTTACATCTGCACACGACCACTTTTTCATATTATAGACTGTATGACACAAACTCTCAAAAAATCCAGTTACACTGCCTCTTCTTTCAAGACGCTTATAGTACCGGAAAATAAACTCAACACTCCTTTATAAATTAAGTTTGAAGGGGTTGCTCAAAGAGTACGCCTCTCTGAGAGAGAGACATAGAATAATATTTCTAAGGATAACTCGGTACCCGATGAATCCCGAGCAGTTACAAATTTCGTGTGGCATAAACGTTATCTTTAAAAAAATTCCAATAAGCTATCATAGTTTCGAGAAAAAAATTCCTGATCTGAAGAATATGTCAGACAAAACTCCACCCAAAAGATTTATTATTCCACATCAAATCAAAATGACCATAAAACACCCAGACATGCTCCAATTTACATTCATCTACACAGAAAGAATGCTAAAAAACCAGTACCGAGAGTAAACGATGAATTAATAGTTTGATATTTCATAATTTAAACCTGGTAAACTAGAGACAGTATAAGATTTAAGAATGTTTATTTAATTTATTTAATTGTTTTATTAAATACCAATATTTCATGCTATGCATCTACCTTCTCCGTCTAAAACTTAATAAATGCAAACCCTAAAGCACAACAAAGCTTGACAGCTGACTTTTTTCTGACAGCACGGAATCCTCATATTACGGAGGTCTTCAGCGATACTTTATCAAAATAGCCCCATAAGCAATAGTCACAGGGGCCCAAATCTAGCAAAATACAGGTATAGATATTTGAGGACACAAAAAGCGGCAACTCTTGCTTCAAGGAGGTCTGCACTGTTTTTGACCCATGAGCAGGTGCAGAGTCCTGGATGAACATCCTTGGATCATCATTCTTCTTAATTCAGGGTAAGATAATTGTCTCGAGATTCTTCGCATATTATTCTGTAAGGATCCTCAGGCCAACTTCCATTTAGTGAAGGGTATGATATTCCCATCACTGGCAATAGTTCCAAATATCATGGCGGGGTGTTTGCTCTGAATGACTGAAGGAACACACGAAGGGTCATTACTGGCAACTCTCGAATTTCTGCGGTTGGTATCTATCACGAACATTTTCTCGTCTACAAAAATGCAAACAGTACTACCATGGCTTTTCAGATGATTGAGAACCAAGAGACTTATCTCTTTACAAATGGTCTTAGATTTTGCTCTAAGAATGTTACGAC
The DNA here is from genome assembly GCA_036873565.1 of Xipholeptos notoides. Lineage (NCBI taxonomy): Eukaryota > Metazoa > Mollusca > Cephalopoda > Idiosepiidae > Xipholeptos > Xipholeptos notoides. The sequence goes on along the minus strand of JAYKTE010279497.1, from coordinate 6,898 downwards.
GTCGTCTGCAATGTAACTTTATCCCACGATCTTTCCGTACTGCATAAGAAATTACTATTTTGGTCACATTTCTCCTTTTCACCAGCTCAGCTATTGACTGTGATAGATTTACTACAATGGGCCGTTTAGGGCAATTAAGAAAACTTATGGTGCGGATTATATCACTTGTCAGACTGTGAGTCGTCTTTTGGGGGATTTGACCTTATCTTAAGTTCGCTACAACAATATAAACAGTTCTAGGTGGATAGCCATCGTTTCTGATAATGTCAGACGTCTTATGCCCGGTGCAGAACAATTAAGCTATAACCATGTTAAATTCTACTATGGTAATCATTTTTTTAGTATTTTTAGGTGGCTAATCTGGGACATGAAAGTCTAATGAATAAAGCAACTATCATTCCAGGTTAATAATGCCACTTTAAAAAAACAAACTGTGTATTAAATCACTGCTAATTTATCGTTTACACACTGTACAAAGTAGAGTACTGGACTAGACACAACTAGTGTTAAAACATGGATAGTATTCAATTACATATATCAGATATATCAGATATAATCACAGTAATTTCAGTCGAGTCCCTCTACTTATATTTAAACTGTGTTAAAAATTCAATTAAACCTATTGGGAATAAATTGTCGAACTGTTACATTCGGGTGCGCGTGTGTGTATTTCTAGGTATGTAGGTGTGTGTGTGTGTGTTATGGTATGGGTGTTCTGTTGTGTGTGTGTTTCTTATGAATAGCAAACATTTTTTTCGGATACGTTTCTTTTGAAACCGACGCCAAAACATAATAATGAACGATACAGCAGATTATTTAATACTTGAGTGGCGCTTTTTTTTCCTTTTATAGGCCTGTTAGTGCTCTTATTTTGCTTTTCAAACTTCTGGGTTCTATTATTGACGTGGGCCCAAAACGGACAACGAAAGGAAACCTCGGAAAACGGTATAACGTTAAGAGACATATTGCAGTAAAAAGAGACAGAGAAAAGTGTTGGCGTAAGCTAGACTTACTAAGCAGCCAAATATCGGTGAATGTCCAATATCCTGAGAGCACTTGGTTTCCGATTAATGTAGAGTCCAGAGAAATCCATAAATGGATTAGTAACATTTATAAATGCTACATTTAAAGGAAAGCACACGATGAAACTGATCTTTAATTCAACAAAATCAGCTTACGACGTTCAATCTAGTCCATCTTGTTGTATCCACTTTTACACAAATAGAAACACGGAATTAATTATAACTCAAGTTATTTAGTTCATGAAATAAGGAACAGTGTTAATCAACCTTAAATCCTGCAAAATGTAGAAAAAATATATCCATTACCATTTCGTATGAGCGTAATCAAGTATGGCATTGCGTGAGAAAGTTCTTAAATATTTATTGAGTTTTTGTGGTTTCTGTAGTGAAATATTATCTTCAGGTGTTTAAGACTTGTGCATCAATTATTCAACTTTGGCAATGAATTCATTCACTGCGTACATTAGTTTTCTAGCGCTGACCGCGTCAGTGTTTACATCAAATATGGACCCTTCAACATATATTAAAATAATTACTTTGTTGAGTGGTGAACATTTTCACTTTGAATCATATTATGCTTGTTAAATCCTTATCTAGTACGTTGTATTCACTTTTAAGTTAATATTCTGGTGCTTCATTCTTTTAATGAAATCAAGTATGTGTTATAAATTGTGCTACCGAAATAGTTTTTACACATATTTAAAAAAAAATGTAATATTTCATATGTGTGAAATCATTGTACAGCTTGATATCCTGTAAAAATAAGATTGCATAATCTAACTTAATAACACATTTTATATAAACGAAAATATTTGTTCATCGATAATTTTGTATGATCTTATTCTAAATTATAAATTGTTACACAAAATTATTTGAAACATTTGTTTGTTTGATATGTGGAAATAGGAATAAATAACTACAAACGTGTTTTTAGCTTCCAAATTTACATATAATGCAATTTAGATTTATTTGCTATTTAGGTGAAAAAACCCTTAGTTATTATATATTTGAATTTCCTTTTCGTAAAGGTGAATGAATACTCATCAGATCATTTTCACCCCTCTGGTATATCATCACCATTGATCTACGAAATACCTTTAAAACGTCAAATAATAACAACATTAGTTTCGATTTTTTCTCGAGATATTAGACCATTTCAGAAATCGATACTAAAAAAAAAGTGTACAACCTAGCCAAGCATATGATAACAGACTTTCAATACCCATTCTCATTAAGAGATCAACGTACTTCAATAATTCCTGCTTAATTGTATAGCAGCACCATTGTTATTATGGTTTCGTATGATAATTTTGTGAAATAAAAATATTTATTCTGACAAACATGTTTATTTCTATGGAAAATATATTCTCTTAAAAATATCATACTTGAATAATCTATAAACGAGTTGTACATAATCATTTGAACTACTTCTAAAATATGCATAAAACGTGCGTTATAAAATGGATATAATTTTCTTTTATTTGAGTAAAAAAAATGATATTGTTATTGTTGCTATTGATCTTAAGATCAATTAATGTATTACATCGTTGTATTCGTTATTAATGATAATGATCCAGCCGCAACTTTGAATAAGGCTAAAACTTAACCAAACCATTGACTGTATAAACGAAAGGAATGTTTAGAGAGATTATCATAATTTCATTTTCAAGTGTTTGGGTACTTTTTAAAGACGTAGATTTCTTTTTAAATTATAAATGTTATAACTGAATAAATGTCATTATCGTAGGCTTCATTATTCGTTAATATCAATCAATCATCATCAAAACAACCACCAAAAGTACCACAATCACAACTACCGCCATGATTAAAATTATTGCCTTCATTATCATCAAGGTTAAGAAAATGATTATTGTTACTAATTGTTAGTATTTATTCTAACACAGGTCACTATCGGACATATTAATTGGTTACGAGGAATAAAGACTTTTACTTGAGTCAGTGTGACAATTTTCCTCTTGCAATCCAGCATATTTTTCCAGTGTTGTAAAAACCCGTACAGTCCTTCACCTTATGGTGTCCTCGCAGTTGTATATCAAGTCCTCCCACCCGGCATCAGCTGACTTCCATTTCCGCCAACGCCAAGTATCATTGATATCCGATGAATATATTTATATGTACCTAAAAATTATTGTATAATTACTGAATCCCATTAATCTATCAAACCATAGCTTCTATGGAATAAAGTATTTCCTACTCGGTCAAATGATAATTATAAATCTTAAACTTTGAATAATTATCAAACCGTTATTCTCCACGTTAGTATACGGACTACACCATTCAAAGATCCCTGAAAAGAAAACTATAAAGGAAACACATATTAAATTACGATTTTAAAATAATAAACATAGAATGGATTGAAATACAATTAAAATTTTACTTTTTATTATTTTATTTTTACTGCATTTTATCGTAACAATCCTCGGACATTTTCTAAGAAAAATATTGACTAAAGATTTGCATGAATCTCTATCTTATCTATTGCAACATAATTTCAAAAAGAACATGGTATTAATTACATCTGTTTCGGTTATTCGAACACTTCCTCTACCTTTTAGCAATATATTCAAAATAATTATGTCGGTGTGGTCTTCGGCCCCTTCCAGTTATTACTTGAAACCGAGAACCTTTGCGTCAAACTCTGGAGCTAGGGAATGAGAACTTTACATTTTATTTAAAACTGAGTCCGACATGGAGGTTTTAGAATAAGTTTAATATTGGAAAAACCCTGAAGAAAGCAATCGTAGTTTAAATAAAACTGTGAATGTAAGTATAATCCCGATGAACATAATGTAAGTAATAATAACCCATCTAATATATTGAAGTAATCTTAATCCATTTTGACGAGAACACTGAAGTTCAGAGTAGAAGTCTAAATATAATAAAGATAATAATAATAAAAAAATTTCATAACTGCTTTCCAAGAAGCAAGATAAAGTCGTTCTATTAGTTTCATACATTAAAGTAGTTTAAATTCTAGTTAAGATCTATTGTATTGACTTACACCTGCTTCGGTTAAATGACGCTATTTAACTCAAAACAGTAACCCATCTAGGTGTAAGGAGAATACTGATTTTAGAAAAAATTGGTAAATGAGACAATTCTACTCGTTGAGACTAAATTATGTAGATGAAGGACGGCACTGATTATAAAAAATATAAAAAGTCTATCAATGTAATAAGCACTTAAAAATTGCCGTGTGCCTAAATTGGTTTAGTTCTTGGCGATGTATATATCATATGTCATACAACTAAGTGACATTCATTTAGACGTGATGGGTTCAATTCTGACTAATAACATAAAAGTACCTAATTGAGACCGGCATTTTACCCAGTAAAGATGCCGGGATTTGGATTGTATAACCTCTCCGATTAAATAAAGAGTTCACTTTGCTACTCTTGGAAGACGATAGTTTCTGACGTCAATGTTTTTAATTTCGATTAATACTTGAAGATCGATGACGGAGTATCAGCTGAAAAGAAAAAAATGAATATGAAAGTAGAAGCCAGAAAAACCTAGATTAAAGTCTGATGAATCTTTGATTTAACAAAACTCTAATTATCCTTTTATTTAAGTATTGCACATCAATTTTCATTATATTTATTTTGGTTAACATCATAGTAAATTGATTAATAAATAACTGAAAATATTTCGTTCGTATCTGAGTAAAAATTATTCTGTTCACTCACTGTGAGAAAGACTGAGTATTTTGTTAGGAAGACTATAACAAAATTGACATTGTTTTTAAGTAAAACCCAGTCAAATAAAAAGTAGATTAATAAACAGAAAAAAAAACCCAACTATTTTTTCATTTATGTTTACTTGAATGTCTTCCTAATTTATGTTGCTTAGGTTGTTTCGGTCTCTGCAATTTATTTCCATTCGTTCGTTCGAAGTAAATGAAAGTGAATCCCGTCCAATGACTTGAACTGATTAACTCAGTCATCCATCTTGTAAGCATCCTTTTTTCTAGGCATTTTGCTACAGATTTATATTTTAACTTTTCCTTACTTAAGTCCTTATTTCCCGACATTCCAACACTCTTCTTTTCTTCATGCATTATTTTTATATGCTTTCTTTAATTTTTATCAATTGATTTTTCGTCAATCCCTTGCTACTCGTCTGTGTGCAGCAAGTCAAATCAATAACGACTTGTGATACAGCACGCGCAATCAAATAAAGATAAAATGGTATAAAATTTGGACAAAACAAATAAGAAAAAACGACTAAATAACACAAAAAAATTCAATCCGACGGGAAAGAACAAAATGTCTATCATAACGAAGTCAGAACAAAAATAAATTACTAACAGTGAAATAAAAAAAATCTAATAACGAAATGAATTTAAAAAAAAAAAGATATATATAGAAGAAGAATAGCAAAGAATCATCAGATACCACTCGCTCGGCTGAAGTATTGAAAAAGAACACAGATATATCAGAGTCCACACACGCACACACGCAAAGAAGTGCAGACGCACTTACACACACGCCCCCTATACACAAGCATGCACAGGCACACTCGTGAGCTCGTGCAAACCCACGCTTAAAACACACTCACGAATGCACAAACAAAACGCGTACACACACAAAGAAACACTCAAACACGCTCACACACGTGCACACGACGCATGCACACGCGTGCAGACAAACACGACGTTCATATACGATGGTAAACACACGGAGACAATCAGGTAAACCTACACTGACAAATACACACGCATATAGACAATTATTGACACAAACACTGGTACACTCAAATATACAGACATATTTGTATGGGCACAGTATTAAGCACTCAAGCAAATGTTAATATTTATATATGTGTATATATACATATATATATATATATATATATATATATATATATAGTTCAGTTAAATTACCTGGAGATACGCATTTTATGACATACTTGCACTCAAAAATGCAAATAATTAAATATGCATACATATTCTTAGATTCAATTTAAATTAAATCTTTATACACTACTTTATAAAAGATATAGAAGTGCCCTTTGAAACTTGATGATTTTCGAATTAAATCTTGTACCTTTATTTTTTTTTAATATAATTAAAATATATTTAGTTTAACCATTTTCATGTTCTGCAAGAAATGCTGTTCAACTTGGAAGATTCGTCAGGAACTACAACTGAGACAATGTTTTGTATAAGTGAAACAAACTCATTGACAAATATACTTAGTTGTTGTGATCATTTACGCATAAACCCAAAGGGAGACTTCCTAACGATATACATATTTCGAGATTTACAACTCTCTTTAAACACCGGCTCCAGTAACAAAGAGTTTTGGGTGACACTCTTTCCGTGTGTCACACTCGTCGGCAGTTATTCCTCGAAAGATAATGACATAATAAGTGTAAATTGATTAGTTCAATTTGATTCTTTTCTATTTAAAACACAAATTTCTGAGTATTTCTTCAAGTAGACCGTCAGGGCTACAAAATACTAATTTAATCCCTAAAGCTCGAGAACCCACATTTAGGTGATATCTATTTACTCCTACTTCAAACCGAGTAAAGCACAGGAATATTTTACATATTTATAATCCGGATTACTGAAATCAGTTTTTTTTCTTTCACTTAGGTATCCTCCTCAGGTTGTCGAGCATTAACTACTCAGGTTTTGGAATCAGTATTGTCTTTCAACTAGATGAGTTACTCTGCATGACTCAACGGAACTAACTTACATTAGTTTTTTCTTAATCAGTGTTATATTTATACCAAGATAAGTTCATGAACCACGTTAATAAGACTTATCTACCCGATGTACCGTAAAGTGAACGTTATAGTTCTGACTATCTTTCTAACTCGTTTAATACCTTTCACGAGCTCAAGCTTTT